>OX578143.1:79474839-79599839 GCA_951213105.1 Amaurobius ferox
TTCAAGTAATATTAACATCACCATAGAAGCAAATTCAAGGCCATAATGCCGATAAGAGAAAATATATATATATATATACTACCATATATAGTGGAAGTATCGTGCGTGGTATTGTGTATGTCAGCGTATATACATTCGTGCATATCCGTGTATAATTGCATATCCATAAATTTAGAACACATATTACAATCGGTGAATACTGGAACTGTATTGAGTTGTTCAGAAGACTCTCATAATTACGAGAGCTATTTTGGAAGAATTCGTTAAGAAATAAAAACCTCTATCTTAATTTATTGCACGCTTTGCAAATAAATGTATAAAAGAAATGACTATCGCAGCTAACTATCGCAAATTATGTTATTAAATAACTATCGCAAATTATGTTCAATTTTCGTATGCAATGCTATGCGACAAATTTATTAACATCATTCTCGTGCGTCTAGCTCATTTCATGCTTTCACGCGTGGCAGTAAATTTAGAAAGCTGGGTAAATAATTTCGCGAAACTCTGACTTTGTGACATTATTGAATTGTGTCAAACTGAGGAAACTATTGTCAAATTTGTAAAAATAACGTCAAATTGATTAATTAATCATTGAAATATTTCAATATATAGGCTATATAGTGCTTATTGCAAATCCTTTCGATAGTGATAATTGTCAGATATAGTTGAGCGAATTGAAGATAATTGAGAACTTGGAGATAATCTAGAAAAAACACTTTGTAAAATTTAGCGTTAATAACATTGTACTATGGATATACATCAGTTTTTCACCGATGAAGTAGTAAATATATTGTACAGTGAACGTCATGTACAAATCAGATTATTTTATAACTGGAATAGACGTATATATTGCATAAATAGGTGCACACACAAACACGATCACTTAGGCACTCAGACACACACACAAACGAACAAATATTTACAGTCTCCATGTAAAGAAATTGCTCATTCGTGTTCGAGGATGCTTCAAACCTGTTATTCTATCGAAAATCAATTCAGAAATTTTCACCACCGCTAATAAATGTGCACTGTGTAAAATCTATATACTGTAAGAAAACGCTACCGACGAGAAACTTCAGGACGTAAAATTAATTATTTTCAAATTTAAATCTCGGTGTAACTCGAGAACAACAATGATGCCAGAAGAGATTAATTGTTCTCCTTTGCTATTTGATATTAGATTCTCCCCGTACTGTTACACGGTTTATGCTAGAGTCAATATTTTTATATTAAGAAAATGTGGTAATACTTGTCATCCGTCTTTTGATAGGATGGCTAATGGAATTTTGCAGCACATTTTTTTTTTATTTTCTTTAATATAAAAATGTATAAGAATACATTTTTTCTCAGAAATTTTTAACATTTTTATTTTGGCATGTTATGAAAGTTGTTCATCTGCTTATAATTATGCGAATGCATATGAATTCCATTTGTATTATAATTCAGAGGAAATTATTATATCTCTGGAGTGATGTACGGAATTGTAGCTCGCTTGCACACAATCCAGGTCCAATTGGCCCCAGGTTCCAAAGCAATTGTTTAAGTAACTAGAAATGAAGTTGTAAAGAACATTGCCGCCCCAACCGGGAATAAAAACCCTGGATATCCGAACTGGCCAGCCGGCGCTCTATCTTTGAGCTACTGGGATAGAATTGTAAGCTCTTATCTTTGAAGTGGAAGCGATCTGCACAAATGATTTTTCCCCTCTATGAACCCATGCCGAAACACCGAAAAGTGGTTTAAATCAGCACATTTTTTCTTTTCATATCTAAGGGACATTTTATGTTGAAATGCTGAAATTTTGTACATCACCATATTATTATATGGGGCACATTTTGCTCATTGGAAATGTTTTTGTATGGGGGCCGTATACAAATTAAATTTTGTATTTCTTAAAATTGTATTTCCTTGAAAATTTTAATCGATTTCATACAATTCTGTACCGTATATATATAAGATTTAAAATGAAAAAAGAAAATATATAGGTGGAATGATTGTGTTTACAGGGTTGCAGAAAGGTCAAGGGGGATTGCGACCCCGATTTTCTGGTTAGAAGCTAGCTTTGACTTCATGAAAACGCTCCCAGAGACTCTGCACGCCCGAAACAACAATCGATCATGCCCGTGGGGAAAAATGGCCGAATCCCAGACAACATAAAAATGATCAAAATAACAAAAATTGAAAATTTTACTAACCAGCAAGACGAGAATCATGGAAGAGTTGCATAAAGCGTATAAACTTCGAATAGGAAAGCATACATAAAAAAGTCGCGTCTAACATATAGAGCCATCTGGATGTGCAAAATCTTCATACTTTGTGGGATTGTATTTCTTTATATATATATATATATATATATAAATAAAAATTGAAGGATTTTAATCGAAAATTATGCATAAACTACTGTATGTACAAAAAAACCCATCTCTAGCATATCTGTTACAAATGAGTAACTATAAGCCAAGACTAAGGATAAAGATAGAAGGTAACATATCACTACAATGGAAAGGGGGATGAGAAGAATATTAGGATTCAAAAATCACAATTAAAAGTATATAAAAGTAAATAAAAATAAAACTCGGCAAAAATGAGAATAAGCAATAATAATCAGCTCAAGATAAGAGATTAAGAATAGAGAACAATCAATTGAAACTACACAAAAAATGGCGGTTAGTTCGAAATTGCATTCTCATCAGGACAGCCATACAATTCCAATTAAAACCGATAGAATAGCCAGTTTCTGACAATGGCGATAGTATTTAACTATAGACACCATTGGAACTGTCTACTGGCTAGTGGAAGGAGAAAAATAAATCAATTGAATTATAAAAAGCTGAAAAACAATACCTCCTCGAACTGTAATATGAAATCACAAGAATAGCACCACGTGTAAGATAAACTAGGGACTGTGCATTTCACCTCACTTCGTCAAAGCGAGTGGGCGAGCATTTCACCTCACTTCGTCAATGCGAGTGGGAATGAATACAATTGAACGATACATAATATGTATGGAGACTTTCGAAAATAGTAAACAGTATAGGACTCAGGACAAGCGGAAAATAGTCATTCGAAAATAGTAAACAGTATTAGACTCAGGCCAAGTGGTAAGTGAGGTGATAAGAATGGGTGAATTTTCAAAAATGAGTTAACCAATCAAAGAAAAATAATGCTTGTGTAAAATTATTACGTGGTATATTTGAAATTATTAATAATATTATTTACAAATACTTCCGGATATAGGTAGTTGTGACAAATGCGTTTAAGATATTTGATGTGGAGAAAGTGAAACTGAGGATCAGAAAGTCGATGTATTCGAAATAGCTGGTTTAAAATGATGTTTCTAAACAATTGAATAGAATTACAAGAATGATATGATAGCAGCTTTATGATAGTGAAATTGTAAGAATCTTTTTTATCATATAGATTGGTGATTACATGATTATTGAGGATATCTAAATTTAGGTCTAAAAAATTAACAGTTTGACTAACGCAAGGCTCATTAGGAATTAATTCTAGGTTAGACGGGTAAAAATCAATATTAATGGGATATATATATATATATATATATATATATATATAAAAAGGAAAATTAATAAACTAAGTAAAAAAAATTAGAAAAATCAAAAAATAGTAAAATAAGATGCATTAACATTAATGTTTTGAATTTTATTTTCGCAAAAAATCGTAACTTTTGCCAGTATTGAAACTACGATTTGAGCGCCATTATAATGGTGTATAGTGGCATTCTCGTTTATCCAGTTTTCCTGTGAATTACTTGTTTAGTAAGAATTTTCATCTTTGATTCATGTTCATATTCAGAATTGCGTATACGGGTTGTTCATATTCTGAATTGCTTGTCCGGTCTCCAGATTAGACTCACTGGACGGGGCTGGGAGTATTACTGTGAACGTTCATACTGCCTCCTTGGTAGAATTTTGAATTGTTCATTCCGGTGCTTCTAGATAATTTAAGCTGCTGAGGTTGATCGTGTATACACGTGGTGAAAGAAGAAGGGTTCATGCCGCATGGTAATACAAATTTTCTTAATGTATCCTATCTTCATTTTTTCATTTTTTGATGCCTGTAGTCTGAGTTTGAGTATTTATAGTAATGTACTATTGCTGTATCTGAAACCGGCATGTGTTTGGGTTAGTTAGAGTTAAATACTCAGACCTGAGGAGGAATTTGATTCTGACTAACCATCGAATTTGGGCTGGTGCTGCTCTCTTCTCTAATTGGCATTATGGCCGTGAATTTGCTTCTATGATGATGTCAATATTACTTGAATTTTTTATTATTATTTTTTTTTATTATTATATATTTCTAATATATACGAGGCATGTTTTTTATGTAAGTACCGTTTTGCGATTCCGCCGCCGCAGCGCTACGGTCGGCGTTCCGCGCATGCGCGCTGGTTACCTACATCTCTTGTCTACGCACTGACGCCATTACAGTCTGATTCTTCATTGTATACGTTGTTTACTGAGTGTTTAAGATGCCTCCGACAATCGTGAGTCCCGCCGATTGTGAAGTACGGGCTGTTATACGATTTCTTAGTGCTAAAGGCGTGAAACCGATCGATATTCATCGTGAGATCTGTGAAGTTTACGGACAAAACATTATGAGTGATGGAATGGTAAGGAAATGGGTGAGAGCATTTAAAGATGGCCGCACAAATGTGCATGATGAAGAACGGAGTGGGCGTCCTTCGGTCTTTAATGAAGATTTGGTGCAGAAAGTGGAAGAAAAGGTGAGAGAAAACAGACGCTTTACAATTTCATCAATGTGCGACTGGTTTCCTCAATATTCTCGTAGTGTTTTGTATCGCATTGTGACCGAGAACTTGAATTACCGGAAATTGTGTTCACGTTGGGTTCCAAAAATGTTGACGGATTTGCACAAAACCCAACGTTTAGGCAGTGCATTGACTTTCCTTGAGCGGTTCCACAATGAAGGTGAAGATTTTTTAGACCAAATTGTTACTGGTGACGAAACATGGGTGGCCTACGTCACACCAGAATCAAAACAACAATCCATGGAATGGCGACATTCATCATCACCCAAAAGAGTGAAGTTTAAGCAAACAATTTCTGCCCGGAAAATCATGTGCACAGTTTTTTGGGACAAAAAAGGAGTATTGCTAGTGGAGTTTCTGCCTCGTAATGAGACAATCAATGCAGCGTCTTATTGTGAGACATTGAACAATCTGCGTCGTGCAATCCAGAACAAAAGACGTGGCAAGTTGAGTAAGGGTATCGTTTTGCTGCATGACAATGCCCGTCCACATGTGGCTAATCGGACCAAAGATCTCATCAAATCTTTTAAATGGGAAACTCTAGATCATCCTCCATACAGCCCTGATCTGGCGCCCAGCGACTACCATTTGTTCCTGCACTTGAAGAAACACCTGGGTGGTCAGCGTCTTCAAGACGATAACGAAGTCAAAACAGTTGTGATACAGTGGTTAACAAGTCAGGCGGCAGAATTTTATGAGGAGGGTATTCAAAAACTGGTGCCACGTTATGACAAGTGCCTCAATATTCACGGAAATTATGTAGAAAAGTAGATTAAGGTACAGGCTTTCATGTAGAAATAAAATTATTGCGATATCTTTGCACGTCTTTTTTTAATTCCAAAACGGTACTTACTTAAAAAACATGCCTCGTATATATATACATACAGTGTGATTCAAAATGAAAGGGCAAAACTTTAAAGGGTGATAGAACACACATAAAAAAATAACTTTTCGTCATACAATGCATGGTCGAAACGCATGTGGTTAAGCGCTAGAGCGCGCTATCCAGCGAACGCATTAAATGCCTTTAGTCGCACTCGTCGTCAGTTTTACCGTGGATTTCAGAAGGAAATGATTGTTTCACGAATTAGGGAAGTCGACATGCTTTTCATGTACGGAGCTGCGGGTGGGAATATGGGGAAAGCCCAAATCCGTATGTGGTTCCAACTCGACCGTGCGACACCTCATTTCATCGTGCCTGTGCGAAATGCCTTGCCTGCAACATTTCTAGGATAATGAATTGGTAAGGGTGGTCTCATCACTTGTCAGGCATGATCGCCCGATCTCTCATGTCTGGACCTTTTCCTATGGGTCCATATGAAAAGCCTCATCTACGATAGTTCCGTTTCCGATGAGGACCTTATTTCTAGGATTTCTGTTGCTGCTGCAGCTGTATGGGAAATGGCTGATGTTTTCGCTAATGCAGAATGATCCCTACGCCGCAGGTGTGAGGCCTGCTTTTATGTTGGCGGTCGCTGTTTTGAGCAGTTTATGTAATTTATTCATTGCAATTTGTTTTGTAATTTCTTCTATTTCATGTTTTGAGCGATTTCTGTAAGTTGTTCGTTAAAATCCGTTCTGTAATTTCTCCACTTTCATCATACATCCCTTGTCATTCTTGTGTTCAATCAGTTCATGCAACAGTACGTTCTAACTATTAGAGCTGAACCGCTTGAGTTAGGTCCACACATCATATGGCGAAAAGTGCTTGGTTGGGTATGTTCAACACTCCCCCATTAAAGTTTTGTCCCATCATTTTGAATCAACCTGTATAACATTTTTAGTTTTCGTATGGAGGCAAATAGTAGGAATGTAACTTTTTCTTTTGAAACACTTTAATCAGGTAAACTGAAAAAATATAGATCTGGTAAACTATAACATACGAGGTCTGTAAGAACTTAAATATTCGAACGTCGGTTTAATACAAAAAAAATATATCAAACATTAATCACGATCTTAATATCCAAATGCAGGGATGCCAAGATACGTTGTAGATATTTTTAACCAGACGCAAATATATACTAATTTTTAGGTATTAACACAAAATAATTTTAGAACTTTCTCTCAGACGGAAAACATGATAATTGTTTTAACAAGCATGTCGCTTCCATAAAGTGTGGCATACCATTCGGGAACATACCAAGTCGCATTCATGCTTTGCTAATTTTAGTCAGTAACCATAATAAAGCCTATTGCTTTTCTATGAGGTTCGAGTTTTGCAGAAATTTTAATTTGTGTTACAGTTCACTCCCAAATTCTTTAAAATTATTAAAATGTAAAGAAAACTATGCATTTGACACACCACTCTTATTACTCTCGTTATATATAATAATGAACAAGGAAAGTATTGTGACGGGGTCGAACATTCGAATTCGAGTTTTCGACGGGAGAGCACGTTTCAAGCGTCCCTGATCACGAATAGAATATTTTTGAAGTGGTGTCTGTGTGTGTGTGTGTCAGTGAGTCTGTGGAGACGATAACTGACGAACGAATGGACCGATTCGAAGGAAATTTGGTACAAAAATTACAATCCGCAAACACTGGAAGCCTATTGTTTTTATACGCAATCGTATGTTCAGAACCCCTCTGAATATTCGAATGGAATTTTGAAAAAAATTGTCAGAAAATCAAAACCCCTAATAAAGTTACAGATAGACATTTCTCATGTAATTTTTCATTAGAAAAGAATTGATATAAATTTTAGAACGCTAACATGAACCGTTCTCGAGGTATTGCACATTTTTCAAACAAATTATCAAAATGTCATATAAATAAAAAAAAATATTTCCTTTTGAGAAACATGTACACTTTTCATATATAATACTATGCGATAAATTTGGTGACATCATTCTCATGGATTTAGCTCGTTTAATTTATGAAAAAAGATACTTTGAGTAATACTTTTGTATTTGAACGCCAATAGTCATTTATCTGCTGTAAGAATAACTTATTTCTTCGTCCATAACGCTTGGCGAGATTTTGGCGACGAATTTGGTGGAATGTCGCCAACTTGGCGACATTCCACCAAAATATTTCAACATCTTGAAAGAATATAAATATCTACTATAAAAATAATCAATTTGTTTTACTATAAATGTAGTAAATTCATTGTATTATATAAGAAAAGTCATGTGCTGCCCACATCAGATTATTTTTTATTTGTAACTAGAGTTGCCTGTAGTTCTACTTTGATTACATTGCAAACAAGACATACTCTTATGACATATCCTCTCAAATTGTCGTTGTACTCTCAGGATACAAAGAGAAGTTCGAATTTCTGGATATCTATCAAATTTGTTTAAAAGCACCAATTAGTATAAACAGGAACAATATACAGATAATAGCTTGATAACTGTTTTCCAAGATCACTACACAACTTGATAATCGGATACAGTAAAACAACAATTAAATATTCAACTAATTCATAAAAAGTAAATTTCTCTTCCTAGAGTGTTTTCTTTTGAAAATCAGACGGAGAAAGAAAACATGAGTACAAGCTTTATGACGCGCATCTAGGGTTGCCAGATGCTGAATTTCGAAGGGGTTTCCGGATTCGATAATTTATTACCTATTTGGCTACATTTGGCAACTTTCTGAAGTTTCGAAAAATACCTCGAAATAACAAATATTCTACGAGATATGAGAGATTTCTAGAAGTTTCTATAGACAGTCTAGAGTCATCATTCAGCTGGAGATCAGTTGACGTGATATGAGATACATTGAACTGCCAGATTCCTTAATGTTTTGCCAATAGTAAATGATGCTTTTTTAAATGAAGTAAGTCAAAATTTCGAGAATAGCATCAGTTGTTCTATGAAACTAATTTATTTATTTAAGTGCTGATTTTCTGTATATTGTTCTTATTTACGCTGTGCGTTAGTAATCTAGAAATTATTGCTCTTTTTTGTATCCTGAGCGTACACCTACGATTCCAGAGGATACTTCGTAACAATACTATTCTCAAAACAAAGACATGTCTCTCAATTTAATTTAGCTCTTATCGCGTCAACTCTCTCTAACTGAACAATGACTCTCTTACATACTCTCCATAGAGAGTTCTAGAAATTCCTCGGTATTATCGAAACTAGTTGGCATTTCGATAAAGTTATAGTAGATTCTAAATCATGCCAAAATTCGATTTGACGATATTTCGATGCAAGTGGTAACCCTGCACTCAAAGATCCGTCAATATCTGGAAACCCAACTTCCGCGCAATTTCTGTGGTTGCCTATAAAGGTTGTTTTACCTTGTACGTACATAGGCAAAACACAGTGAAGTTATTCTTCATGTTCGCAACAAAACCGATTTTACTGAATGAGTTAGAAATATATATATATTATACAGTTCGATTTAACGATCTGTAAAATAAGAAAAATAAAGTTGGCAGCAGTAGTGGGATGTTGAGGTCATGACAGAATATTGCAAATATTGCTAGAACATTTTGAACCTTGGTCTAATGTCTGAATATCTAGAACTTTGAAAGAATATCGATTGCAGTAATTTTCATAATTAGATTTGGTATTCTCTAAAATATGATAATGCATTGAAAGGGAATTTAATTATAATAAGTTGAGTTATTGCGAAATATGTTTGGGAACTAAAACAATAAAGGTTATTTTATAGAAATATCCAAGTTCCATTCACCGAAGGTGTCATATGGAGAATTGGATTTGATCTCGTAAAGCATGACGTACAAAATTTAATTTACGGATACAGAAAATAAATGTCATCATGAGAGCCGATGATTTGTTAATTGAATTTGAATTAGGAATGGAATTATCCTCCATGATGAAATCCATATGTTATGTTTTGTGACAAATTAATATTTTAATGTTTATAATAGCAGACAATGTTTATAATAGCAGTTTATATGGCTTTCATCATGGAATTATCCTCCATGATGAAAGCCATATGTTATGTTTTGTGACAAATTAACATTTTAATGTTTATAATAGCAGACCGTTTATTTTATAAGCAGATTTATAATATATTATTACCCTTCCCCACATTTTTTTAGCTTTACATACTCCCTAAGTAATGATTATATGGGCTGGTTTACAAGAATAAAGTCTTGCTGTAATAATTTTCAAAATTGACTTTAGGGTGTTATTAAGTTCAGCTTTTCAAGCTGATTCTATAAGAGCGATAGTTGTAACTCATCTTACATATTTTGGCATTATTAAGCAAAGGATATGAAGGACAGTGGCGTCGGATAGGTCGAGATGATGGAAACTGACTGAGACAGCCTTGGCGGGCAATCGGCTGTAGTGCTTAAGAATAATAATAATAATAATAAGAAGAAGAATCAAGCGAGAGCGTTAATATAGAGAAAAATTGAAAGATTTGGAGTTGATAGAAAAATATAAATTTCTCTGTATCGGCACCACACACGGCATACTTAAGACGTGACCCGCATTTGAGTAGTATGCGGCCTCCTAAGTTCACTGATAAATAGCAATGTGTAATTGACGAAATAATGATTATGCACCACGTTATCTTGGAAGTAAAATTACCGACATACCGATGATCTTGAAGGATGGACTGTGGTATCGACTTTTCACACTTATCGTATCGATAACTGAACAGTACCTAAGCTGGATTTAAGCCCCCCCCACACACACACACATTACCGAGTGAGGAAAAATGGGGTTATTTTGCAATTTATTATTATTACCTCCATAATCTCGTCTGCATCAGGTGAATTAGGGGTGCTGAAAGACACTTCGCACTGTACAGAAGTTCCCCGGTGATCTAAACATCCGGAGAATTGCACAATTTAGTACCAACGAAAGGGTAGATCTTACCTAAAGCAGAAATGATTATTTTCAAAGCTAATTGTTACACAATATCAAATTAATTAAAAAAGTTGCAATTTAATTTTATAAGACTTTTTGCTTTCCTCTATTTGTCAGGTTTAAATATGAATCGACAATAAAATGACATCAAAATAATTCCCCCACAGAAATTCCTCGGTAATCTAAACAGGTGAAAAATTGCACACTTTAGTACGGACGGATAGGTAGATCTTACTTATGATTATCTTCAACGCTAATTGCCAAACATTGTGACACAATACCAAATTAATTAAAAAAGTTACAATTTAATTTTATAAAACATTTTTGCTTTCCTGTCCTTCTCAGCTTTACATATCAATCGGTAATAAAATGACATCAAAATAATTCCCCTACAGAGGTCTCTCGGTAATGGAAACAGCCGAAAAATTGCACACTTTAGTACAGACCAATGGGTAGAACTTACTTATGATTATCTTCAAAGCTAATTGCGAAACATTGTGACACAATACCAAATTAATTAAAAAAGTTACAATTTAATTTTATAAAACATTTTTGCTTCCCTGTCCTTCTCAGCTTTACATATCAATCGGTAATAAAATGACATCAAAATAATTCCCCTACAGAGGTCCCTCGGTAATGGAAACAGCCGAAAAATTGCACACTTTAGTACAGACCAATGGGTAGAACTTACTTATGATTATCTTCAAAGCTAATTGCGAAACATTGTGACACAATACCAAATCAATTTAAAAAGTTACAATTTAATTTTATAAATTTTTTTTGTTTCATTGTCCTTGTCAGATTTACATATCAATCAACAATAAAATGACATCAAAATAATCCCCCTACAGAAGTCCATGGGTAATCTAAACAGCCGAAAAATTGCACATTTTATTTAGTACCGACGACTAGGTATATCTCAAAGCAAAATGATTGTTTTCAACCCTAATTGCCAAACGTTGTTACACAATATCAAATTAATTAAAAAAGTTACAATTTAATTTTATAAGACTTTTTGTTTCCCTGTCTTTGTCAGGTTTTAATATCAATTGACAATAAACTGACATCAAAATAATTCGAATTCCTTCTTCTGTTTAATTTTCGGTTGAATAATTTGGAACAATCAGATAAAACGTTACCAATACCTAATGCTACATAATCTTTCCATTCTAATTGTTGGCGAATAATAATTCGCTTCAAAGATGATTGGACATTTCAGCATTCATCGATAAAACGAATTTCCTTGAAAAGACCCTTTGGAAGCCCCTGATAACAATTTAATCTCCATGGTGCGTATCTGAACAGTTCACCAAACTTCAAAACAAAATATTTTCTGAAAGTTTTGTGACATAAACAAATGATGAAAGAGATCAGGTTTAAAAGAGTGATTTAGGTGTAAAATCCAAACAAAAGACCTCACGCCTTAGGAAAATATATTGTGCCTTCACTTAATGTTTTAATTTTATGCAATATATATTGGATGAATTTAATGTCAAAAAGATAATGTGAAAATACGCTTCTTAGGGACACAAACTTTGAATTACGCAATTTATTTACATGCAACACTTTTCTGACAACGATTTGGAGCGTCAATGTATATTCAGATATCAGTTTAACATCTTTACACCTAATCGTGAAATAATGGAAATTAAAAATATGTTTCTGAGTGTCTATAATGACTATTTTTAAATCGAAAACGTCTTAATTAAAAACATTTTCTTTGACAATTTGTTTATCATCATAGGTTGTGGTTTTATAGATAAAATATCTTTTGTGAAACATCTTAAGGCGTTGGGTAAGGAGTAAATGATGAAAGAAATATAATGGCGATAAAGCAGTAGTATGCAAGGGAATGGTAAAGAAAATTCACCATGTTGGTGATATTTCGCCAAATACGTCGCCTAAATTTCGCCAAGTGTTATGGACGGAGAAATAAGTTATTCTTATAGTAGATAAATAAATTTAAATCTGCTGACACCACTCAACGTAAAAAATAAGACGAGAAGAAAAAATAAAACGAATCTCGTTCAAGTAAAAAATTAATTAGCTAAGAAGAACGCTCCGGTTTTTAATATGAACACTGATTTCAAGCAGCAGTGAACGTGAAAAGTCAATGAGTGATCGGAAGAATTTAGTGTTCATGTGAAGGGTTATGAAAATGCTGAAGTCTGGGTTAGTACCTAAATTGAAATATTTATCCGTGATTGAAACACGTTTGGCAGCATTTTGTAGCAGCGTCACGCAGGGATAGATAGATAAACAGACAGATAAATCAAGGTGTTTATATTATTAATAAAACTCTTTATTATTACGTTTATTACTAAATTCAAATTGCGGCTTTAATAATAACATTTTTAAGCTTTTGATAACCTGTTCTGTGCTCACTTTTAAAGTTACTTTCTTTCAAGAATTGAAACCTTTTAAAGTTGAAATAACGAAAATCATTCGAATGGTGTCAAAGGATATCTAAAGGTTGAATGTAAATTTTATCCAAAAATTGACAGTGAAATCCTTGAAGATGAGGAGAAGGTCTTATATTGAAAACAAATGCTACTCGTTAGTAATTTTAAATATTATTCTAAAACATAATTTATAACATTTCTCACTCTTATTATAACTTTAAAATTTGATCTAGAAAACTTTTATTTTTGCAAATACGTCATCCAGACATCAGCGTCACTGGAATTTAAGAAATTTCCTACAGAAAAGGAAAAAAATAATAGTGTTTGAAATGAAAGTAAAAAAAAAAAAGAATAGCCCATGTAAGAAATTTTTCTCCATATATGACTCATTTTACCACGAACTTAAAATAATAACTTTAATCAGAAATACTACAAACATAAAAGATCAAGAGCCTATTGGCTACAGATATAAATATTTTACGTTATTATTAACGTAAAATATGTATAATGAGTTATAATTATTAAGTGAGCTTTTGTTCAAATAAGTGTAAACAAACATTTGTGAACATCACAAAAGTTGTTAATGTATAAAATTGTTGTATTTTAACAACTTTTGTGTTGTTGAAGTTGTTAAGTTGAGTAGTTCCTAAAGTATAAAATTATATCTGTACATATCACAACATATTCATATAAAAGTTTTAATATCACATTTTCCCAATGTTAATAATATTTGAATGAGTATTTTGTAATTATAGAATAAATAATGTTTCATTAACATTATAATTAACTTTACGAAAAGTGATTCTCGAAGACAAAGGTGCTTTTTTAAAGCAGGACTGTGACAAAAATATTGTTTAAATCGAATGGTAAATACTTTAAATTCTAATTTTAAAATATAAAGTAGAAATACTAATGTATTGAACATATAACCATTTTTATGAATATTTTAGCATATTATGTCATCCCATACAGTTCTTTTGTTGGCAAATCTAACTCGCGAAATTAAATTTCGGTAATTTTAATATCCCATAAGCGTTATATTTACCACATTTACCGTAAATGGTTTCAATAAAAATGTTGGGATTTTTAAAGTTTTTTTTAAAGTGAAAAAATATATTTTTGAAAATTAAAATTTGAAACATCACATGCAGAAAAATTAAGCTTCCGAAGATTGTTTTAAAATACACCGAACGATATGTAGTGTATTTTATTATTTTTAAAATTACAAAAATATTATTTTATAAGGTATTAATAAAGGTCGCATTTCGATAGAAGATGGTGGCAGAAGTTTTTATTTTTGTCACGCAAATACCATTTATGGCGTTTATGATTAGGGTCTGTCTGAAATCAGAGCTTCATGAAAATCGTAAACACTTTGGAAACTTTTTCGTTCTTAATAGATAACAAGAAAGATCAACCATACATAAATCACTAATTATGAAACACTTTCCAACTGAAATGCAATGTCATTTAAATATCTCTAAAATATGATACGTTCAGCGCTGATATATTTTAAATTATCACAGTACTACAACAATTTATTGTATTTGAAAACTTGAAACTTCATCAAAAAATGAACTTTATTCAAATGACATCAATGAAATATAATTCGTCTGGCTCTCTATGTAAAAGCTGTGAATGTTTCAATCATACACTTTTATTCCAGATTCCAGAGTTAAATAAATTTGCTTGAAAAAATTCAGCAGTTCTTACACAACTCATCTTACAATCAGATGTTTACATATTACATGCATTAAAGTTAGGCTTTGTTGTAAAATTAATCAACTTTTGATCATTTAAACTACGATATTGTAAATTCATTGGAGTAAAATATGGATGCACAGAAAATACGTAAAAATAAAACGGTTTTAGGACGGACACTAAATATAAATGTAAAAGAAGTTTAAAAATTACGATTTTTACTCTGGGAAAAAATATTGATACCATATTTTATTTTGAAGCTGGTCACGTGATCTCTTCATATTATATGGGTGTAATTGTTATTTTACTTTTTAATCAAAAAACTATCGAACATATTTTGCTGAAAATGTTTGTATATATTTTATGGGATAATTTGCATATTTTCTAAAATAATAATAATAAAATAGTAATAATAATAATAAAGTAATAATAATAAAATGAATAATAATAATAAAATAATAACATAATACGCAATGTATGAATTTTAACTTCGCTTAGTTTGAAAAATTAGGTCCCCATAGGTTTCAAAGTATTGCATTTTTTTTAACCCTGGTTCAATCCAAAACTAATTGGATGATATTTATGGATGCCTTGTTTCTACTGTCCTGATTACGTAACACTGTTGCTGCTTATAAATTTAGATAATTAGGGTAAAACATATCATCAAGTACAACTACTTAAACCCCAGCCTTCAACGATGCTTCACTACAGTTTAATTCCAATAGCTATTAATACGTTAGCATTTTGAAACATTTGTTGTCGCGATTTAGCATTTATTTAGCATTTTGAAGCATTTTGTTGTCGCGAGAGAGCCACGTGGGTAGCGGAACGGCACAGGGTCGTGTTCTCAAACTAGTCAGGCTTCTATTTTAGCAATGACAATCGCCGTGTACGAGTCTGGTGCGAAGTGGTGACAGGTTCAATCCGGCCGCATCTGTGGAACGCCACACCACGTGACAACGCATCATAAAGGTTTGGGGCGCCATCGTCTACAATAGTAGGTCATCTCTGATCCGTAGTGAGGGCACTATAACGGCCCAATGACATGTGGATTACGTGCTGCGGCCGTTGACACTATCCTTCCTTCAGAGGGTGCCCAATGACATTTACCAGCAGGATAAAGCCCGACCGCACACGGCACGCATCAGCCAACATGCCCTACAAAGTGCTCAGGTGCTTCCCTAGCCACCAGTCTCCCCTGATCTCTCACCAATCGAAAATGTCTGGGACGTGATTTGACGCCGCTTCCATCACCGCGTTTAGAAAGCGAACTCTGGCAAATGGTTGACAGGAAATGGACAGCCATTCCTCAGGACACCTTCCTCACGCTCATTGACTCTGTACCTAAACGTGTTTTTGCCTGTAACGCCGCCAGCGGTGGTCGTACAATCTTCTACTGATCAGACAGTGTCATTGCTCAGTGTATAGACGTATCATGTTGCAATAAATATCGCGTATTGTCCGTTGTTGTCTCTTTCTGCTGATTTTCATCATTTTCTGCCCACTCTGTCTTGGTGTCTCATTTTCATTGCCACGAAGTGCATTAAACATAAATGAATTTTTAATATTATAGAGATATAACAAGTTTACTCAGTGTTTTAATCTTGAGTAATATAGATTAAAATATAAATACCAAGGGATCAGATTATCTAAAATAAATAGACACCTTTTTTTTTTGTAAATTAAAAAGTTACAGTTTATTCCTAATCAAAAATATATATACAACTTTTATAGTTGACAGAAGACCAACGAATCCAACTGATACGATGCGGAGTTAGCTGATTTGTGTTCATATCAAAACTCTTACTGAAGCAGTGAAACTTGCTATGTCTTGAATCACGAACACTAAGTGAATATTTCTCACAAAGAGAAAACGATAATTATAAGATAAATTTAATTTTCAAAAACATTGAATTATCGTCAAATGGGCGACAGTTTCAATTGACCATATTATGACATATTTATGACTAAATTCGTCGCCAATATTGCAAAAAGTTTTGCCAAATTTGTCGCTCGCATTGCCGAATTGCAGCCGATTTTGCTACCAAGCGTGACAGGCAGACAAATAGAGTGAAGTGTTTTTCTTATTATAATATTATTTACATCCATACGTACTTAAAAATGGGATTTCCGAGCATGGACTTTGATATTACCAAGATTTATTGATTTATATTCTATAATATTTTCCTTTTTTTCATCTATAATAATTTCCTCATAAAATGTAACTAATATTTTTAAATCCTCGTGATATGTAATTTATGGGAGTTACAGTTTATTTATAGAATATTAATAAACTGTTACCCTTCCTCCGAGAATAATCATATATAGTTTAATAGTGTTCGAGAATTTTCCGAATTCATAAAGTTTGGAAAGTTTAATTCAAAACATAATAAAAAAAATTCTGATGTGGAGAGCACATGACTTTCCTTATATAATGCCTTAACTATTTTAAATATTTCCTTAAATATTTACTACTTTTACAGTAAAAACAAAATAGGGAATTCTTATAGTATATACTTATATTTTTTACAAAATATTGAATTTTCATAAAATAGAAGTTATTTTCATTGATTTAGCGTCATTTTTATCCATTTGACCAGATTTCTTTGATTTGGTAGCATTTTTAAAAGTCTCCAAGTTGGCGGCATTCAGCCAAATCCATCGCCAAAATCTCGCCAACCGTTATGGACGGAGAAGTAATTTATTCTTATGGCAGAAAAATGACTATTGGAGTTCAAATAAAAAATATTACTCAATGTATCATTTTTCATGAATGTAACGAGCTAGATCCACGAGAATGATGTCATTAAATTTATCGCATGATATTACATATGAAAAGTGAACAGGTTTCTCAATGTGAAATATATATTTTTTAATTTTATGTAATTTTTTGATAATTTTTTGAAAAATGTACAATATCTCAAGAACGGTTCATGTTAGGGCTCTAAAATTTATGTTAATCGTTTTCTAATGAAAAATTATATAAGAAATGTTTATTTGCGTAACTTTATTAGAGATTTTGATTTTTTTATGATTTTTTCAAAATGTCACTCGAAAATGTAGGGGTTTCTGAGCATTCGATTGCGTAGAAAAACAATAAGCTTCCAGTATTCACGGATTGCAATTTCTGTACTAAATTTCGATCGAATCGGTCCATTCGTTCGTCAGTTATCGTCTCCACAGTCTCATTGACACACACACACACACACACACAGACATCGCCTCAAAAATGTTCAATTCGTGATCAGGGATACCTGAAACGTGCTCTCCCGGCGAAAACTCGAATTCGAATTTTCGACCCCGTCACAATACTTCCTTATACATTATTGTATTTAAGGAAATAATATCTATATTACATATTACGAGGATTTAAAAACATAAATTACATATTACGAGGAAATATTATAAAATATGCATCAATAAATCTTGGAATTAGACGAAAACATTTAGAAATATATCCACTTTCATTAAATGGTCTGTCGATATTCTCAACTTTATTCTTATTAAGAACACATTCTAAAGTGTTTTCGTGAATTTCCATCTTCATTTCATCAAACGCATATAGAACTGGCAATTGTTGCTAAGCTGTCTATTCAGTTCAAAGTGGAAGCTGTGACAGTGTTAGCCAAATGACAGTCTCTTAGAATACAAGAATAGGAATCAAAGAGGCTTTCTAGTGAATATTTCAGATGAGCCCTTTTGAAATTCCAATACGAAGTTAGTATGAATACATTGTCTGATATATTTATACTCAGCTCTTTATGTAAAAATACTAGTATGATATTTCAAAGTTGGGGGTAGATATAGTTTAGAATATGCTTTATATGGTTCCAGCATTAATTTCTCTAGTGGAAGTAGCGGCGTCACTATAAACATTTCCATTTCCAGTTCTAGATCAGTTCTGATTAAACAATTTACATTTATACATTTTGATTGCAACATATATTACTTTCCTTATATACATAGTCTATTGTATAAGAAAAGTATTGTGAAGGGGTTGAAAACTTGAATTCGAGTTTTCGACGGGAGAGCACGTTTCAAGCATCCCTGAACACGGATCAGACGTTTGTAAGGTGATGTCTGTGTATGTGTGTGTGTGTGTGTGTGTGTGTGTCGGTGTCAATGAGTCTGTGGACACGATATCTGACAAACGAATCAAGCGATCCGAGCAAAACCAAAATTTGGTATAAAAATCACAATCAGTGAATACTGGAAGCCTATTGTTTTACACATAGTCGAATGTTCAGAACTTTCCTAAATTTTGAAATTAATTTTAAAAAATATCAAAAAATTAAAACATTTAATAAAGTTACGTATATAATCATTTCTTATGGAATTTTCCCTTAAAAAACGATTGACATAAACTTTAGAACACTAGCATGTACCGTTCTCGAGATACTGCACATTTTTCAAATAAATTGATCAAAAAATCACATAAAATTGAAAAAAAAAATATTAACTATTGTGAAATCTGTTAACTTTTCATATACAATAATATTATGCGATAAATTTATTGTCATTATTCTCGTAAATCTAGCTCGTTCCATTCACGAGAGAAACTTCGGGTAATAGCTTTGTAATTTGACGCCATTAGTCTTTTGTCAACCATAAGACTAACCTATTTCTCCATACACAATGCTTGACGAAATTTTGGCGATGAATTTGGCGGATTATCGCCAACTTGACGAGTTTTTAAAACGTTGCCAAACTGACGAAAATATCACCAAATTGATAAAAATGTCACTAAATTGATAAAAACCACGCTAAATGAATGAAAATGAAGACTGATGAAAATCCGTTATCTTGGAAAGAGTAAGAATCTAATACAAGAGAACATACTTTGTGTAGTAGTTTTGTATTATGATTCTATTAGTTATTTATCTGCTATAACCTATAAGAATAACCTGTTTCCCCGACCATAATGCGTGACGAAATTTTAGCGACGAATTTGGCGGAATATCGCCAACTTGGCAAGTTTTTGATCTGTCGCCACATTGATGAAAATGTCGCCAAATTGATAAAAATGTCGCAAAATTGATAAGAATGAAGCTAAATCAATGAAAATGAGAATTAACTGATCAAAATTCAATATTTTGGAAAGAATATAAGACTCTACCATAAGATTCCGTCTGTAACGTTTGGCAAAATTCTAACAACGCATTTTGGCAGCATATCGTTAACTTGGCGATTTTTTTAAATGTTGCCAAATTGACGTAACTGTTGCCATGTTGATAGAAATATTATCAAATCGGTAAAATTGCTGTCAAATAAGATGCAATATTTTGCAAATTTTTAATTCCGTCATATGATGTGCATACGTTTTAATATACAGGTAATATATATAAGAAATGCTCTCCTAAATATCGCCATCTTGGCAATATTTTGGCCCTACATTGACAACAATATCGTCAACAATGTAAAAATGACGCCAAGTTAATGAAAATCCCGCCAAATTGATGAATTTATAATTAAAATATTTAAATATATGGACTATATTGCTTATTGAGGATGCTATCTATATTGATAATTTTTAATTTAGATTTGCGTAAAATATAAGTTAATTGAGTAAGAAATAATTTTAGATTCTGCCATCCGGGAGTACAATTTACCGCACCAAATGTACAGTTTAACGCTACAAACACTGTGCCGTGGATCTTTCCATCACAGTTTTACCGATAAAGAAGTAAATTCATTGCATTATATAAGGAAAGTCATGTGCTGCCCACATCAGATTTTTTTGCAGGAATAACTATATCGAGAGGTTAGATAATGATAGATATTAAATCACCATCGAATTTCCGGAGAGATACGGTGTTAACTAGTGATTGTCATTTCCTATTCTTGTGTTGTCACTTCCGATTTTTCACGACCGATATAAGTGTGCAAAAGATAATGGAAATTTTAATAGTGCTATCGAAAGTGAAATGATCACCCTATGGCTGCTCTTTTATGAATATCTTGTTTGTAGAATCTTGATTACGTTACACTTTAGCTGCTTAAAGATAATTATAAAAATCTGATGTGGGTAGCACATGACTTTCCTTATATAATGCAATGAATTTGCTACTTTTACAAATAAAAAAATGTTATTCTTATAGTAGATACTTATATTATTTCCAAGATATTGAAGCTTCTTCAATTAGTCGCCATTTTCATTGATTTAGCGTCATTTTTATCCATTTGGCAAGGTTTTCGTTAATTTGGCAACATTTCAAAAAATCGCCAAGTTGGCGACATTCCGCCAAATTCGTTGCCAAAATCTCGCCAAGCGTTATGCACTAAGAAATAAGTTATTCTTACAGCAGATAAATGACTATTGGCGTTCAAATAAAAAAGTATTACTCAGAGCGCGATTTATCCATTTTGGCGAGTTATCCATTTGGCGAGATTTTCGTTAATTTAGCAGCATTTAAAATTGTCGCTAATTTGGCGACTTTTCGCTAAATTCGTCGCCAAAATTTCGCCAAGCGGTATGGGCGGAGAAATAAGTTATTCTTACAGCGGATAAAAGATTATTGGCGTTCAAATACAAAAGTATTACTCAAAGTACCTTTTCTCGTGAATGGAACGAATTAGATCCACGCGAATGATGTCACTAAATTTATCACATGATATTACATTTGAAAAGTGAAAATGTTTCTTAACAGTTAATATTTTTTTCTAATTTATGGGATTTTTTGATAAATTTATTTGAAAAATGTGCAATATCTCGAAAACGGTTCATTCTAAAATTTATGTCAATCGTTTTATAAGGACCAATTACACAAGAAATGTCTATTTGCGTAATTTTATTAAAGGTTTTGATTTTTTGATGATTTTTTCAAAACTTCACTCGAAAATTTAGGGAGGTTCTGGACATTTGATTGTGTTTTAAAACAATAGACTCCCAGTATTCACGGATTGTGATTTTTGTACCAAATTCCATTCGAATCGCTCCATTCGTTCGTGAGATATCGTCTCCACAGACTCACTGACACACACATACCGACATAACTTCAAAAATATTCGATTTGGGATCAGAGATGCTTGAAATGTGCTCTCCCGTCGAAAACTCGAATTCGAATTTTCGACCCCGACACAATACTTTCCGTATACAATGTGTATATAAGGAAAGTAAAAACAAACCATTAATTACGACTACTTAGTTCTCAACTTTCAACGTCGTAGCACTATAGTTTGATTCCAATGGCTCCGAAGACGTCAGCATATTGGAAAAGTCAGCTTGTTTCTGACAAGTGTCTCTAAAGTCAACAGACAGAATTTGGTCCCAAATCAAGTAACACATCTAACACAATCAAGTGACATAAATCAAGTAAATGAAGTAAGAAATCAAATGAGCATAAGAGGTTTATTTAGATAATTAATCGAAATGGGTTTTTAACATTATATTGAGATAACAAGTTTAGTCGGTGTTTTAATAGTGGGTAATGGAGATGAAAACCAAAATAGAAAGGAGTTAGTTTAAAATGCAAATGAACTCAAAATACAGACATAACAGTTTATATGAGTTGAGAATGTTACAGTTTGTTCCTAATAGAAAAGATATGATATAGGCAGCACAAGACTTTCCTTACAGACTGAAATTAATTTTATTATGTTTAATTTAATGATACATTACGATGAGTTTAATTTCAGAAAATGTCTGTTGTTTTATTCAATTTGTATTTTTAATGCATTTTCGTTTCATTTGACAATTTAATGCATTTTAAAACGGCTTCAGTTCTTCAAAAATAAAAAAAAATTAAAATTATTTTGTGAACGGTTCATCTTAGAGTCATGGGGTCACGCTTACTCGCTTTGTTAGTAAAAATTAGATAAAGAATAAGTATATAATTAATATATTTCAGCAATTGCAGGCATTTATTCAAAATTTTCATAATCTTTGCGGATCAATTAGTACGAAAATGTCGGTTACAGTTTTTCCGAATCATACTGAAATCTAATCAGCATCAGGATATCCCTCAAATAACTTAAACATTAAATAAAAAGATCTCATGTGGGCAACACATGACTTTCCTTATATAATGCAATGAATTTACTATATTTACAGTAAAAAAAATAGATTTTTCTTATAGTAGAAAGTTTTATACTTTTCAAGATATTGAATTTTCGACATTTATTCGTCATTTTTATCGTCATTTTTATTAAGTTAGCGTCACTTTTATCCATTTGGCGAGATTTTCATCAATTTGGCAACTTTTAAAAAAGTCGCCAAGTTGACGACATTTCGTCAAATTCTTCGCCAAAATCTCTCCAAGCGTTACGGACGGAGAAATAAGTTATAGCAGATAAATGACTATTGGCGTTCAAATACAAAGGTATTACTCAAAGTATCTTTTCTCATGAATGGAACGAGCTAGATCCACGAAAATGATGTCACCAAATTTATCGCAGGATATTACATATGAAAAGTGAACATGTTTCTCAACAGTTACTTTTTTTTAATTTATAGGATTTTTTGGTAAATTTATTTGGAAAATGTGCAATATCTCGAGAACGATTCCTGCTAGCGTACTAAAATTTATGACAATCGTTTTGTAAGAAAAAATTACAAAAGGAATGGCTATTTTCATAACTTTATTAAAGGTTTTGATTTTTTGATGATTTTTTCAATATTTCACTCGAATATTTAGGGTGGTTCTGAACATTCGATTGTGTTTTAAAACAGTAGGCTCCCAGTATTCACGGATTGTGATTTTTGTAAAAAAATGCATTCGAATTGCTCCATTCGTTCCTGAAATAAAAATTCATTCGTGAAGGAAAGTAAAATTAAAAAATAAAAATAATAATTTGATCCACAAACAACTTAAATAACTTGAGAATATTCGATCTTAGAGTAGTGGGGTTGGTCTTATTCTTTTCTTATTGTAGATTTTGATGATTTTTGCAAGCATTTTCAAAAAAAGCAAATTCATTTTTGATGGATCGTACGAAAATACAGCTAGAACCATTATAACTCACAAGTGGCTTATATACCAAATTTTGTGATGTTTGGTTGCTTAGTATCCGAGTTAGAGTGGATACGTACGATTTTTTTGTGGCATTTCGCAAGAAAAAAAAAACAGATTCTTATTCTTTCGAATCGTATCAAAATCTAATCAGCACCAGGGATACATAGGCAGACACTCTGACACAGACAGAGGAGCCACACGAAAAATAGTTTTTTCGTATTTTAGTGTGCTCGAAAGGAGTAGATCCAACGAAAACTTGAGTTATACACTACCATGTATTGTATGAAAAGTAATATATATATATATATATATATATATATATATATATATATATATATATATATATATATATATATATTATAAAAATGCAATAATATAAGTAATCACTTCAAGTGATCGTGAAATATTAACATCACTATAGAAACAAAATCACGGCCATAATGCCGATAATAGAAAAGAACAGCAAATGCCCAAATTCGAAGATTAATCAGAATTAAATTCATCTTCAGATCTGAGTATTTAATTCTAATTAACCCAAACCAATGTCTGCTTCATATTTGGCAATAGCACATTACTATAAATGCCCAAACTCAGAGTACAGTCACCAAAAGATGAAAAATTGAAGATAAGAAAAATCAGAAAATATATTATTAACATGAGGCAGGACCATTCTTTTTTCAACACGTGTAAGTGCGATCAACAGCAACAGTATTAAAAAGTATCAAGACGCACCGGAATGAACATGACGAAATACAGCCTAGGAGGCAGAACAAACGCTTACAGCGAGCCTCCCAGACCCGATCCTTGAGTCAGAGCAGGAGATAGGGCAGTTACCCATATAAATAAAATAGAATATGAACATGAATCAGAGATGAAAATTCTAACTAGACAAGTGGTTCATAGAAGAAATGGATAAACGAGAATGTCACTATATGTAATAAGGTAAAATTGTCCTTATCAAAATTATTACTATAGAACTTACCTATGATGCCGACACTAAGGGTGGAGCATGTAAGCTCCTGGTTCTCAAATCGGAGAGACCAACACACAAAATATCAATAAATACACTTATCTAAATTTAATCAATTACTTTAATATTTACTTTCATATATATACATGTAGAAAGATCTTGATTATTAAATTTATTCCTAAATCCTTCTGGACACATATATCTTCAACAACATTTAATTAACACATACATTTACAACACATAATTCAAAAAACACATATATTTAAAACACATTAATTACCGAAAATCTAAGTAGTTCATTTAGTTAACTACACGAGCTCGTTATTGCGATAGGTTCCTACGACCTTATTGTTACTTATACGATAGTTACTATGAATTGTGTGCCTTCCATAATCATTATAACAGATGAAACATATCCATACCTTATGTTTGTTTGTACCTCGATAGTAGATGAAGCCAACACCATGCTGGAAGCCTGCGTATAATATTTTAATACGCCACTATTTCACTGTGCTCATATTTCGTTCACACATCACAATTTTTGCCGATCCGCGTATCTTTGCCCGATCGCAGGAGATATTTTTTGAATACTGCTAAAAGACATTAGGTGCGTCTAGGACGCTGTCGGAAATTCTGGGAATTTCCGATAGCGTCCTATTATATTAATGTGTTGGAAATTCTTCTGGAAATTAAATGTGATCGTGGCTCCCAGACTGCCCTAGCTAGACTTAAAAGTGGCCATCTTAAGTGTCTTTCTTTTGAACGCGGTGGAAAAATCCATCCCACTTGCAATAAATGCTGTGTCCATCCCGCCTCCCCGGAGCACATTCTGAGTTGCGTCGGACTTTCCAAGGAGGACTTGACATCTGCCCCCCTTTTAGTTATTGATTTTCTGGCGGTCAACAACCTACTGGAGTTGATCTGACTTATATCAGATCTGTTAAAGAGGATAAGCAACAACAACAACAACAAGGACGCTGTCGAAATTGAATCTCGTGGAAACTTCTAGAACATTCTCGAAAAACACTTTTCTTTTTACCTTGTAGTGTCCTACTACGTCTTTTAATTCGTTGTTGTGATGGAGGGGATGCACGCTGCTTATTTATGTTAGTATTGCCTTTGGTTCCCTCTTCAGCATTTAAATAGCTCATTAGCTAGGTTTGGCATCCGTAATTGAAATTACAAAATGCCGTGCACGCCGTACGACACTATACACCATTATAAGGTCTCTCAAATTATAGTATCAAAAGGCTAAAGTTAAAATTTTTAAGCGAAAATAAAATTCAAAACATTAATATTAGTGAATCCAAGTTTCCTATTTTTTATTCTTCTATTTTTTTAGTTTATTTTATAATTATTCATTTTTATTTAATTATATAATTAATAAATAATTATGATAATTTATATATATATTTCCCTAACTGGCAGAAGACTAGAGAATCCAATAAAAATGATGCATTTAACTGATTTAAGTTCATATCAAAATGTATTTAGGAAAAGTAAACTTCGCTATATTGAATACAGAACATTAAATGAATTTTTCCACAAAGCGAAAATGACAATAAAATAAGATAAATATAATATAAAAAAATCTGATTTGGGCAACACATGACTTTCCCTGCAGACTTATATCCACGTTCTCTTTATTTTATTTCAATTAAATTCACTTTGAATTCAATTTCGTTCTCATTTGGTAACTGAACCTATTTTCAAAGGTGGCGTAGAGAAAATACGAAAAAACTAAAATATCTCGAGAACGGCTAGTCCTAGTGTAATGGAGTTGGTATTATTCTTTTCTTCGTTAAACATCACGTATAAAATAAGTATTTAATGGATTTAATGGAGCATACATAGTTTTTTTATTTTAGATTTTGGCAATTTTTGTGGGCCATTTCGTTAAAAAAGGCAGGTTGTTCCTTTCCTAATCGTACCAAAATCTAATCAGTACCAGATCATCCTACAAGTGACTTATCTACCAAATTTTGTGAAATTTGGTCAGTTAGTATTTTAAGTATTTTAGATAGAGTGGATATATGAAATTTCTACTGGTCATTTCGCAAGGAAAGGCGGGTTCTGTTTTTACGAATCGTACCGAAAAGTAAACAGCACCAGGGTCATATCCAAGTGACTTACCTACCAAATTTTATGAAATTCGATCCATTACTTTTTGAGTTAGAGTGGATACATACATTGCACAGACAGACACACAGACAGACAGACAGACACACACACAGACGTCACGTTAAAAATAGTTTTTTCGTATTCTAGAGGTCTCGAAACGTGTAGATCCGTCGAAAACTCTAGTTGCGATTTTCGGCATGATTCCAATACTTTCCCCATACATTACCATGTATTGCAGGAAAAGTAAAAATCTGATGTGGGCAGCACATGACTTTCCTTATAAAATGAAATGAATTTACTACATTCACAGTTAAAAAAAAATGTTATACTTATAGTAGATACTCATATTCATTCCGAGATATTGAATTTTCTTCAATTAGTCGTCATTTTCATTGATTTAGCGTCATTTTTATGCATTTGGCGAGATTTTAAGGGCGAGAAAGTGTTACTGAAAGTACCTTTTCCCGTGATTGGAACGAGTTTGATCCACGAGAATGATGCCACCAAATTTATCGCATGATATTACATATGAAAAGTGAACATGTTTCTTAACAAATAATATTTTTTTTTAATTTATGGGGTTTTTTGATAAATTTATTTGAAAATTGTGCAATATCTCGAGAACGGTTCATGCTAGCGTTCTAAAATTTATGTCAATCGTTGTCAAAGGAAACATTACATAATAAATGTCTATTTGGGTAACGTTATTAAAATTTTTGATTTTTTGATTCTTTCAAAATTTCACTCGAAAATTTAGGGTGGTTCAGAACATTCAATTGTGTTTTAAAACAATAGGCTTCCAGTATTCACGGATTGTGATTTTGTACAAAATTTCATTCGAATTGCTCCATTCGTTCGTGAGATATCGTCTCCTAAGACTCACTGACACAGACATGCACACATACTTTCACACACACACACACACACACACAGGCATCACTTCAAAAATGTTTGATTCGTGATCAGGGATGCTTAAAACGTGCTCCCCCGTCGAAAACTCGAATTCGAATTTTCGATCCCGTCACAATACTTTCCTTATATATTATGTATATAAGGAAAGTAATATATCGAATTACCGGTAACTGAGCTACATTTCCAAAGGTTGTCAATTTGCCGTATTATGACATATTTATCGCCAACTTTATCGCCAGTATTGCTATTTTTTGCCTAATAGGTCGTCAGTTTTGCAAATTCTCGCTCAGTGTGCTATTAAGTCTGACAAGTAGGAAGACAGAATGACGTGTGTTTTTATTCCATTATCATCTACATACTGTTACGAAGACTTCTAAAATGGTGGGTGTGTATGCAAGAAACAAGTAGGGCTCCAAGTTTCTAGATAACTAATGTTTTGTCACAAGCACAGAGTAAACAGGAACAATATACAATCAAACAGCACTTAAATGCTCCACTAGTTACACATATAAGCGATAATATTTTCAAAATACTGGCGAAAAAAAAATTCACAAAACAACGCATGATATTGGATGCAGTGATATCGGTGGTGCTGATCATTACATCTTCTCTTGTCCTTATACTAAAAATATCATTTATCAAGGCCAAATACTTTTAACCAAGCCACTTGATTCCTCAATGTTTGTAAAATTAAATATTCTATTAATAATATGAAATACTGTACTGCCATTGCCAAATATATTTCTAATAAAATTAAATGATTATGAGCGTATCTGCTCTCAATTATTATTGGATCAATGAAACTTTCGCTGTTCCTTTTTATTAACACTTTACAACAAAGTTGAAAAGTGTTTATGACTTTGCTCATTCTGTCTGTCTGTCTGTCTGTCTGTTTTTTCCGTTAGCACGATAACTGCCGTAAAAATGACTTAATCAAAATGAAATTTTAGTATGTTGTTCAGACGGTCAGTAGGACCAAAGGGAATATAAATGAATAATATCACCCAATTAGTTTTGGATAGAACCCGGGTTGAAAAAATGAAATACATTGAGCCCTATGGGACCTAATTTTTCAAACATTTTTTAAGCGGATTTAAAATTCACATATTGTTTCCAAAATTTTAGGTAATAGTCAAATTGTTCCATAAAATATGTAAAAAAAAATTCAGCGAAATATATTCAGTAGTTTTTTAAATAAAAATTAAAATAATAGTTACACATCTTATATGAAACGATCAAGTGACCATGATATGAAACGATCACATGACCCACTTCAAAATGATATATGGCATCTATCTTGTTTCAAATTTTTACTTTACTTTATTTTTGCTTAAATTCTGTGCATCTACATAATAAAACAACACAATGACAATATATTTGAGTTTAAATTCTCATTCAAATTTGATTATTTCTACAACTAAGTCTATTTTTCACCTATGTAAAATGTAAACAGCAAAATATATAGAATGAGTTGTATTAGAATTACTGTATTTCTTTAACACAAAATAATTCAGTTCATGGAGTCTGCATGGCTGATATGAATGAAATATTAATTGATTTTATAAACAGAAGGACGATTTTTTTCGATGAAGTTTTAAGCATAGAGATTATGAATTGTAGGTCCATGGTCTTAATTTTTAAATAAAATAAATTATTATAGTATTGTGATGAATGAAATGAATGAAATCCTGCTTTTATAGAGAGATCCAGGCGTGTTATTTTTTCTATGACGTCATTTGAATTTATTTCAGTTGTTTTTGATGTAGTTTTCAAATATAACAAATTATCGTAGTGCTATGATAGTTTTAAAAATATTACCGTGGAATGTATTGCATTTTAGAGATATTTAAACCAGGCAATTTATATTTCAATGCCGTCATTTGAATGAAGTTCATTTTTTTCAATGAAGGTTTAAGTTTTCAAATATAATAAATCAATGTAGTATTGTGATAAGTTTTAAAATATTACCGAGGAATGTATTGCATTTTCGACTTTTTTAAATAAAATTGCTTTGAAGTTGGAAAGTGTTTCATAATCAATGCTTTAAGCATGATTGATCTTTCTTGTTTTTTATGTATTTTAATTTGTCTCTTATTTGTGTTGTCTGTTATCTATTAAAACATTATTTGTAGATTTTTAAAAATTCTATTTATTTTACTTGTTAATTATTGCAAATTTATTTGTACATTTATTACTGCTTGTACAGTTTTTACTGTTTTGGCCAAATTTTATTCTAAAAATCATCTTCCAAATACACTTCAAAATATTTTTAACTCCTTTTCGAATTTTATAGTTTATACAGAATTTTTCTTTATGGTTCGGACTCTTATTTATATTATAATGCTCCTTAATCATTTTTTGTGTTTACTTATTCTTTTCTAAATTTATCTTTCTTGATTCCTATTTTCCAAATTTTTTTTCTGCTTATTTATTCTTCTACATAAACGATTATTTCTATAATACTCTGTTTTGGATATGTCTATTTATAGAATTCAATTGTAAGCTACGATATTTTTAAATAAAATCAGTTCAGTTAGTGTCGCTGACCATGGAAGCTGGTTTCCCTTGATACTCTTTCCCGGTCGTTCAAACAGCTGCTCATGCCCTCGGGTGAGTGGAGCGGTCTGGGTATTCTATACTCCACAAAACAACGGCTAATATTCTTAAAACATTGATAAAATTCACAGGTCACTGCAACTCGAATATTGTCAACTCGTCGTGTGAGACCAGAAACAGTTCTCACATTTGATGAGACACTTTTATTCAGAAATTTATGGTGGCCAGAACGGCAGACAAAGTTTGTAGTCTCGCTGGCACCAAAGTTTATTACGACCTGAACCTAAAGTTCAGAAGACTATAAATTTAGGGGTGCCATACCAGAAGGGCTGAGCTGGGCCTTACTAAATGTGGAATGATACCATTGGGTAAAGGAGTAACCAATAGGCGCCAAAAAGAAGTAAATGCGGAGTTACTCCCCCACCACCACCACCACTGAGGGAACCACAGCCTGTGACCCGAGAGCGAAAAAGAAACGAAAAATATGTCGACTTAAGAACATACCACATCAGACAACCATGGAATTTTGACTTAGAAGTATGCCAGCATGAATAATCACGATTGTGACTTAAGAGCACGACTAGAGAAGAATGAAAAACCTAACCGACTTGTAGATTGTCCCGTACAGGTTCCAAAATAATGGAAAATAATGGAGATATATCAATGTGTGAGTGCATTCTGAGTGCGAGGAGGAGCCACACACTAAAGAGTTATCCGTGTGCATGCGGAGTTCGATCACGTTAAACATGTGGGTCCGTAAGTCTTTCCGAGAGGTTGGTGGTAGGGGAAGGAGGGTACGGTCCCTGTGTATGCCTCCCCCACCGGGTTCTGGTGTAAATTGGGTGGCACTTCCCGGCCGTCCAAACAGTTACTTTACACCTTTCTGGTAGGTCGAACGGGCTGGGTCTCAAAAACAACAACACCACAGAGTTATGGCTGTACTAAGATTGATGCAAGCCTTTGAGATATCATAAAGCCCAAGACTAATTGGAAGGTATGTGCTCGGCAATTATCACAGGTCCTAGATGCGATAGTAATTTTAATAATTCTGGTCGCATATGTCCCCTCCGCCTGCAATAAGTAATGAAATTAATTTTTTTAATAAATGTTTTATTGTGTAAGTTTAAATGGCGTGATCAATTTAGCATTTTATTAATTAATTATTCCTTTACAGGGATCGCACGAAAGGTAAAATAATTGGAGGGTTTATAGCGGCACAACAAGGCAATGTACATTAAACACTAATTCCACTATATGAGAAATAACGGCCATGTCTTTAATGCTTAAAAATAATTAATGTTAATTATAAAGTTAAACTATAAGCTTTTATTTAATTACGGTTGCCACACGTTTCTCATCCAGTGATGAATCCTATTTAAAGTCTCTCCATAGAAACTTCTGGAAATCTCTATATCTCAAAGAATAATCTTTCTATCGAGCAGTGTCTGGAACATTCCGGAAGTCGCCAAGCAGAGCCCAATTGGAGATAAATCGCCAAAACTGGAAACCTTCTCCTAACTGGGAAATCCTAGAAACCCTGGGCTTACATCATTCTCACGTCAAGCTGACGTGATGGACTGCGTTTTCTTCGCCTGGATTTTGAGACAGACTAAAGAGAATGCGCCAAAGTGAATATTACACAATACATAGCGGAATTAAAATTAACTGGAGTGCAACTCAAGTTGAGTTTCTCATATCAAAATCCATTTTTAAGTAGCTTATGTCTTTTTCTTGCAAATTTTGCGATCGAAAACATGACGAATCTGTAAGGTTGGTCCACATTTACCCAATAATAGCATGTTGCCCTTTATTTTAAATGACTTGAAAAAATATTTCGATTGATACTGGGTTTGAAGGGGGATTATGATGTCATGAACACACAAAAATTACATCGCGACTTTTTGTCACCAGAATGATTGAAACTGTTACATGAAACCATAAATAACCGTTTTTATGCAATTATCTCAAATTTTGTTGTTTTCTGCCACGTTAAAAAAATAATAAAATTTTGAACAGATTTCGATGTTTTCACTCGAATTTCAAAAAGTCTATCTAGTTCTTGGTTTTTCGTTAACAAAACCGGATAAAAAGATTCGTGATCTTCATTAATGTTAGTGATATCTATTGTGTACACAAGAAATAGACCAACCTATACAAACGACAGATAGACAGACATGCGAATATTATTCTAAATATAGTCGAAACGTGTTCAGGAGATCCTAAAACATGTATTGGCGTCATATTATCGATATCGAAAATTTTCGTGAAAACAATATTTTCTGCAAACTATATTCTATGGTAATAGGAAAGTAAACATTTTCCTAGCATGAAATTTGTTATTATCATTCCTCTGAGAATTACAATTGTTTCAACATAAAAATAATCTATCTCGAATTATTTGAATGATTTTAGTATAAATTTCAAAAGTATATATCCAGTTCTAGGTATTTATATATTATGCATAATACTATATACAGCTCGGTTATAAAAGGCCCCCAGTTTGATTTCAGGGTAAATAGCCTGACATCAAACGGTTACCATGACAAATAATATGCTTCCAAAACTTTCTAAGATATAAGGATAGCAATCATAAATATAAAAAAAAACAAATATAAAAACATAAATATAAAAATCATAAGCATGTATATAAAATGTTAAATGTGAAGCGAAACCTTCACTCGACGGAGAAATATCGGCAAGATCTGCGTATTAGATTTTTAAACCCTCTCGCCGTTGGCAACACCCTCCCCCTGCTTCTGCCAAATTGCTGTTCATCAGTCGCCGATCTTTTTTAACGAGTGAAGGTTGCACTTCTTATATGCCCTGATGAAAAAGTTTGATTGCTGCCTTCAAAACTGATTGATACTCTTATCGAAAAATTTCACGAAAACAATACTTCTGCAAACTATATTCTATAGTATGGGAAAGTAAATATTTTCTTAGCATGAACTTTGTTATTATCATTGCTCTGAGAATTACAATTTTTTCAACATAAAAATAATCTATCTCGGATTATTTAAATGATTTTAGTGTAAATTTCAAAAGTATATATCTAGTTCTAGGTATTTATATACTATCCATTATACTATATACAGCTCGGTTATAAAAGGTCTTATGTACCGTCCGTTTGATTTCAGTGTAAATAACCTGAAATCAAACGGACACAATGACAAGTAATCTGTTTTCAAAACTTTCTAAGATATAAGGATAACAATCATAAATATAAAAACATAAATATAAAAATATAAATATAAAAATCATAAGCATGTATATAAAAAGTTAAACGTGAAGCGAAACATTTCCTCGACGGAGAAATATCGGCAAGATCTGCGTATTAGACTTTTAAATCCCCTTTAATTCTCTCGCCGTTGGCAACACACTTTCCCTGCTTCTACCACTTTGCTGTTCATCAATCGCCGATCTGTCTTGACGAGTGAAGGTTGCACTTCGTGTGTGAAAAAGAATGAAAAAGTTTGTTTGTTGCCTTCAAAACCGATTAATACGCTTAATTTTATATTTCGACAGAGAAAATCACCCGGCTTTTCCCGAGTTCTAAATAAGCGTCCACTACGTATAAATAATTAAATATGCATCCGCTGCTTAAATAATGCACTTCAATTTAAAATTATTGCAATCCAAAAATTGCACGAATTATATCACATGCCTTCTCCACAAAAATAAAAAGTATAAGAATCACAATTGACCGCATATTCAACACACTGATCATGAAAAGGCGAAAGGAATCTCTGTACAGGCGATTCTGCGGAATTATTTCTTTGCAGAACTATTCTCTCACGCAACCCTCTTAGCCCATCCTAAATTAGCCACTCCCCTACCACAAAATGAGTTATTCCTTACCCTGTACATGTCGATTTCCGACGGAATGCGAGGGCTTGCGAGATCCGTTCAAAAAATCAAAAAAGTGATTCGGATAAAATATTTATAACTAATCAACGGATACGTCTATGAAATTTCAGTAGTCTGATATTTAAAGTAGGTACTCAAAAAGTGAACGACGTATAGCAAGTCAATTTCTGTATATCATAATAAAAAATCAGAGAGGTTTAAGACGCATGAAAAGTATATATTAAAAAAAATCTTTAATTTATTTTCTATTTATCGTATGGGCTCCGTTCAAAGTTGATTTAAAAGATAATTTTTTTTTATCTTTCCGATGGAAACTCTGATAATACTTTAGGTCGATAAAGTATCGATTTGTGTGAATATCGGAAAAAATCGCTTTAAATCAGGCTATAACATAGAATAACTGAAAAACTAATTCGAAATTAAAGATAAATAACGCCGAGGTGCACAACTCAGATCCTAAAGTACCCTTGTACCAAATTCCATGACTGTACGATGCTTAGATGCTCCGCTACAGACTGCACACACATACAGACAAACATCTTACTTTGTTAAATAAGATGTTACTTTTAACGATTTATTTGTACATATATTACCAAGAAGGTCTCTCACTCACAGACAAATGTATCACATTCTATATAGTGTAATGCTCCAGATTACTCCAAATATTTAAAGAGTAGAAAACATTTTTTCGAACATTTAACTTCATTGGAATGATTTTAAGACATAAATCACATGCAAGAGTGTGAGGTTAAAGGACACATGGCAGAGATTGCATATATAAATAAGTGATGTTAATTCTAGAAGGAAAATAAAATACAGTAATGGTATAGACAGGGTGATCAGTAGGTAGTAAGACCAACTTATGCGGCGATACAAGTAGCAACCCTCCGAGGAACAGATGCAATGAGCATGCGGATAGTTTCCTGAGGGATGGATGACTACATGTCTTCAACCATCTTCCACAGGTCGTCCTCTGTTTGAGGCGGCGACAGGGCAGTAAAATGGCGGCCAATCATGCCCCATACATGCTGGATGGGTGATAGATCTGAAGCCATCTTAGGCCAAGGAAGCGCCAGGATACCTTGCAAGGCTTGTCTGCTGATGTTTGCCGTGTACGATAGCGCATCATCTTGCTGGAAAACATAATTTTACAACCGCCGAAAGTAGGCAGTGCAACCGTCCGCATCACTTCATCCACATATCGCCGTGCCATTCAAAAGTCGTAGAAGGATTGGCTCTATTTCCACGTCACCTCCAGGCTTTCTAACGTGACAGTCATTCTATAAACAGAACCGAGACTCGTCGCTGAACTCTATCTAGCTCCAGTTAGTCGTCCAAGAGGCTCAGGCTGACACCATTGCAATCTCCTACGTCTGTGTCTAATCGTCAATTGCAGTCTTCGTAAAGGACGGTATGAATGCAAGCCGCTTTCGGCCAATCGTCAAAAAACTGTTCTCGTTGATATTGGAACATCCAATGTACCTTGCCAATTCTGCAGAATGTCGACAGTTGGCGTTTGTGAGACAGTCATCGCATGCCTTTGAATGAGTCGATTAACGAGTGCTGACGTGCGTCTGAATGGACCTGTACCACTGCAACGATTCACATGCCCTTTATTAATTCATCTTCTCCAAATCATTTGCACAGTGGACTGACTCATCTACGTGTGTTCCAGCGGCGATACATCGATACAACCATCCAGCCTTACGTGGTCTTAGAATGAGTCCCCTCACACGATCGTTCAAATGATGAAAATAAATTCGGCGTCATAGGCAAGGCACCACTTCAATAACACCTGACTTCTGAAACGAAAAACAGCTCCTAAAACGGGTTTCCGTAGGCGACAGACAGTAACAACTGTTGGCTCATATGCAGATTTCAAGCATTTCATCCAGCGCTCTAATCACGTGGCATACTTGCATTTCAGATCATTTGCATACATCGACCATCTGCGTGTGTCTCGCAATTATCATAATTATACACTCAAAGCTTCATGGTGTTGCACTTTCTATGTCGGGTAGTGTATTACGAGGAACATATTAAATCAATACATCTTAGAAAAATCTGATGTGGGCAACACATGACTTTCCTTATATAATGTAATGAATTTACTACATTTACAGTAACAAAAATAGGTTTTTCTTATAGTAGATACTAATATTCTTTCCAAGATATTTAATTTTCGACATTTAGTCGTCATTTTTATCCATTTGGCTAGATTTTCGTTAATTTGGCAACATTTCAAAAAAATCGCCAAGTTGGCGACATTTCGCCAAAATCTCTCCAAGCGTTATGCACTAAGAAATAAGTTATTCTTACAGCAGATAAATGACTATTGGCGTTCAAATACAAAAGTATTATTCAAAGTATCTTTTGTCATGAATGGAACGAGCTAGATCCACGAGAATGATGTCACTCAATTTATCGCATAGTATTACATATGAAAAGTGAGCATGTTTCTCAATAGGAATTTTTTTTTTATTTTATATGACTTTTTGATAATTTTTTTGAAAAATGTACAATATCTCGAAAACGGTTCATGTTAGCGTTCTAAAATGTAAGTCAATCGTTTTCTAACGAAAAATTACATAAGAAATGTCTATTTGAGTAACTTTATTAGTGGTTTTGATTTTTTGACGATTTTTTCAAAATTTCATTCGAAAATTTAGGGGGGTTCTGAACATTCGATTGCGGATGAAAACAATAGGCTTCCAGTGTTTACGGATTGTGATTTTTGTACCAAATTTTGTTCGAATCGGTCCATTCGTTCGTCAGTTATCGTCTCCACAGACTCACTGACACACACACACACACACACACACACATACTTTCACACACACACACACACACACACACACACACACACACATACTTTCACACACACACATACACACACACACAACACACACACACACACACACACACACACACACACACAGACATCACTTCAAAAATGTTTGATTCGTGATCAGGGATGCTGGAAACGTGCTCTCCCGTCGAAAACTCGAATTCGAATTTTCGACCCCGTCACAATACTTTCCTTATACATTATGTATATAAGGAAAGTAATTAGTCGGGAACTTTCAGAAATATATCTGTTTGAATGGGCTGTCGATGATCAACATAAGTTCTGTTCGAAAGATATTCTAATGTATTTTTATGAATTTCCATTGTTATTTTATCACTAAACTCATGTAGAATTCGCATTTCTAAACTGTCGATTTTACTTAAATGAAAAGCTTTGGCATTGCTACGCAAATTACATTCTCTTAAAATACATGAGTAGAAATCAAAGACGCTTTCAAATAAATATGCCAAATGAATCTTTTGATTTCAATAAGATGTGAGTATGAATGTGTTGTTTCATAAATTTGCAGAGCTCTTTGTGTAAAAATGTGATTATAATACGAGCACTTATTTAAACGATTGTCCACTCAAAAAGGGTAATGGCACCATAAACAAAAGTATATAAAACTAGCAGCATACCCGTTCTTCGTACGGAGTATATAATATAAAGAAACTTGAAATTCATAATCATGCCCAAATTTTTATAGTATACTAAATGACATGTTTAATCAAAATATTCTGTTAAAATATTTAATATAATGCTCCTAAAAAGAAGTTTAAGAATCTCTGTTCTCGCTATATAAAATTATCTTCATGGACATATCTGAAGAATGAAACATCTTGGACCCCTTATGTAAGCAAATATAAAAAAAAAAATATGGAATTGAATCAATATATGCAAAATAAAAGCGTTAAAATTGTATGGGACCCGTACTAATTATATACGCGAATATTAGAAAATATAACCTGTATTAGTAGATTACATGTATAAATTGAAAATACCAATAAACCCGTAATCTTTAATTTTTTACCGTCATTTATTCCAATATATGTCAAAATTAAAGTGCTAAAATTATATGGGGAGATATACACGTACTACTTATAATGTCCGATTATTAGTAAAATATTACCCGTTTTGCAATATGAGTCTCAAGTGTTTTTTGGTAAAATACAACAGACGACGTAACAAATTGAATATATAATTAATCCCCTTAATCTTCATACCAGAAGACTGTACTTGATTCCAATATATAGCCAATATATGTCAAAATATACGCCAATATACCTGTACTACTTATATTCTCGTAGGTTAGAAGATATACCCGTGCATTCCTAGAAGATTACTCGTACAACGTACAATATGCGTGTGTCAGCAATTTTTGCCGCAATAAAACAATGGCGTAATAACTTAAAAATATCAATAATCACTGAATCAATAATTCCGGAAAATATCAATAATAATAATGTTTAAACCTGAAGAGTATAATTGATATTATCCAGTCCAAAATGAAATGGCAATGAAATTTATTTTATATACATATCTTCATTATTCAAATCGGAAAGGATTTAATAAAAATCGTCTGCCGCATAAACACATTGGATTTAAATCCGTTGCTAAGCGACATGATATCATTTGCTTCAAATAAATTGGTAGAAAAAATATCGTCTAAATAGTTATATTTCTATGGAACATTTGGCGACAGATTCGTCAAATTAGCGACATTTTAAAAAATCCCCAAATTTATCGCCAAGTGGGACTGTAGAACTGACAGTTCCACTTTGCGACAAATTGACGAAATATCATCACAATACTATCCCCTAACAAAAAACAATTAATATCATTTATGTAGCGCCATTTTATCAATTTCAAGATATTTTTATAGATTTGAAAACATTTTTATCAATGTGGTGACATTTTAAAAATTCGCTAAATGTATTACTAAGTAGGATGGTTGGTCTGACAGATAAATGCTAACCAAACATCATTTCAGTGCTCTCTTCTAACAAAACAAAAAAAAATTTCATTGATATGTAGAAGACCCAAGCCACACGATCTACCCGAAGGTTTATGGCAGCTGTTTGTGTGTCGTTTATATAAATTTGGCGACATTTCCGTCAATTTGGCAAAGTTTAAGAAAAGTTGTCAAATTAGCGATATCCCTCCAAATTCGTAGCTTTGAATTTGCAGATCTGAATGAAACATTCTTATCCCGTTTCAATATACTAAATGAAAACACTACAATTGTATTAGAAGATATACCCGCTCTACTCTTTTTCTGTTTCAACAATCGGCTATATGAATTTATTGACTAAACACAATATATGTGTTTAGTAGCTAAATACGATATAAGCTTGAAAACTCTTTGCCAAAATAAATGAAATTGATGTACGCAGTCAGCAATTAATATAATTAAAAGAAAAATCAAACCGTCCATTCATAAGATATACTTTTATATCCATTTATCCATTTATTTATTATTTAAATCGAAAAAAAGTAATAAAAACATTAACAAACACATTTAATTTAATCCGTTATTCGTACGGAGTGTATAATTTAAAGAAACTTATAGTTCGCAATCATGTGCAAATTCTGTTAAAATATTAAATTTATTGCTCCTAAAGAGAAGTTTAAGAATATATGTTCTCACTATGCAAAATTATCTTCGAGGTCAGATCTGAAGAATAAAACATCCTGCCCTCTTTTGTAAGCAAATTTACAGAAGAAAAAATAGGAATTGAATGAATATATGCAACCCCGTACTAATTATATTGTCGCAGATCAGAAAATATGCCAATGTGTTAGTAGAAGATTACCCGTATTACAATATGCGTCTCAAAAATAATTGCCAAAATAAAAGAGATGATGTAATAAATTGAAAACCTCAATAATATCCGTACTCTTTATACCAGAAGGTCGTAATTTATTCTAATATATGTCAATATATATCAAAACATATGTCAATATACCTGTACTACTTATATTCTCGTAGATTAAAAGATATACACGTGTATTTATAGAAGATTCGTACAACATACAATATATGAGTTTAAACAATTTTTGTCATAATAAAATAATTGCATAATAACTTGAAAATATCAGTAATCCTTGAATCAATAATCCCCGAAAATATAAATAATAATAATTTTTAAACCTGAAGACCGTAATTCATATTATCCAGTCAAAAATGATATAAGAAAAATCAAATCGTTCTTTTCTAAAATATATTTTTATATCCATTTATTTATTATTCAAATCGAAAAAATAATTATTAAAATTAACAGACAGATTTAATTTAATTGCGTTTCTGAGTAACATGATATAAGATAGAATCTTATAACATGTTAAATATGTCATGTCTTATAACATAAACTGCGAAATTAAATAACGATTTTGATTTCTCTATACTTCTCATTGTTCCGTAAAAGCTTGTTTTAAATAAACCATGAACCATGGAGATAGATTTCCCCTTTTAATCATGTTTCAAACAATACATGTTTTCAGAAAGTGACTAATTAACGCAAACAATCTCCCATCAAACTCAGAGATTAAATTTTAATTCACTTTCAAACGATTTTCAAGCTTTTCGTTTGGATAAACCACGGAGTTAGGGAGTAGAACTCCTAGGAAAAAGTTCCGTTTTCCATTAATATCTCGACAACCCCAGTTCTTAGAAACTCGAAACTTGGACAAAATTTATGGGGGGATATTTCAAGGCTATCCACCAAATTTCATTAAATCACGGTTCAGCCGTTTTTCCGTGATGATGAGACAAACGAAAATGTCGTTTTTTACTAATATCTCGAGAACCACTGGTCGTAAAAACTCAAAACACGGATATAATTTTAAGTGGGGCTATTTCTGGGCTACCCACAAAATTTCATCAAATTCTGTTCAGCCGTTCTCCCGTGATGATGGGACAAACAGACAGACAGACAGACAGACAGACAGACAGACAGATTTTCATTTTCATTTATATAGATTTCAAAACAAGCACAATAAAATGCATAAAGGGAGTGGAAGAAATATGTCTACCAGAAATTTTATTTTATGGAGTTTTGTGTTCATTTTCTCACTGCATAGCCGCATTAACGTTACCAGAGATATTGACAGCTAATGGATGGTGCGCAAGTTAAACGGTTGAGCACTTTTGTGTTATTCTTGCTTCAATGTAGTCCCTGAATTGACTATAGAATCACCAACATAGCCATTTTATGTCTGAGGTTTAAATTATTTATAATGCCAATCTATAAAATCTAGTTATGTTTTGCTATAATTCTAGTTACAATGTCCATTCAAGTGTTGAAAACATTGATATATATCATGTTTCGAATTTTTTTTCCTACGTCGGAGCGGAGGCCATATCGACCATGAGGCAATACAGATGATTAAAATCCATAATGGCGTCAGTAGAACGAAGAACACAGTCAGACAAATCAACCACGCCAATACGATAGAGGTGTCCTTGAAGAAAGTCATGTCCAGTTAAAAGTCTAAAATTTGCAGTGAAGATAGAGCGAGAAAGGCCCATAGGGACCACATGGTGTGATTCACCTACTACATGTGTGACAATAGCTAAAACTGCAGACTGTGAGTCCACAAAGAAAACAACTTTCCTAAGTGGTGTACACATATTTGGAATGCAACAAACAATTTCAGGCCCTACACGTCGCAGCTTGAACTTGATTGTCACGGAGGGACTTTTGCAATCTGTCCTTAATAATTCCACAAATCCGTTTGTAAGACAATGTAAAAAGAGGCTGATGTAGCTTGCATCCATTCTTTTCCAGGAAGTCAGCCTTTTCATTTCCATGGATATTGCAGCGACTCGGAATCCATTGAAGAACGACTCCCCAGCCAGACGAAATTGTCTGGCTAAAAAAGCAACTTTGTTTCTTCCACATGGTGTGATTCACCTACTACATGTGAGACAATAGCCAAAATTGCAGACTGTGAGTCCACAAAGAAAACAACTTTCCAGAGTGGTGTACACATATTTGGAAGGTTAAGAATGGCCCGTTTAATGGCCTCAATCTCAGCATCGAAATTTGTGGCACCTAATCCTACAGCATAAGATTCCTCAAAAAAAAAAGTTTCGAAATGCTAAGATGATATGAAGTAATTGAAGAAAACGTCTGCGGTATAGTTCAAAACTACTTAAGTGGCCTTTCAAATACAAGGTTTTGAGTTCTAAAGTGGCTATTGAGTTAACATGGAACATGTGGGTTAGAAATTTCAAATTGGCAGGACCTGAAAAACGCAGAGGGATACGGGGAGCTGACTGCACCGCCACACCAGAGGAGCCCAAAATAAACAACTGCAACATGAAAAATTAACGGCTACTTTCAAAAACATATATGCCATTGGAAAAGATTTACTCATCGAAAACAGTTATTTTAGAAATATATAGGAATTCTTATAGACATGACAACACTAATTTAAGAGTATATTGGATTAGTGGCTATGAAGAGAAAGTTCCCAATAATTTTTATTTCATTAAAATATGCAATAAATTCGGTTTGATACCCTTCTCTAGAACGTATTTATATTTCCGAAAATTTATTCTTGTTTATTTCATATATGTCAAGAGGTGGAAGGGCAAAGCCCCGGGTCTGCCTTGGCCCCAGTTAGGCTAACGGGGCCAAGCAAATTGGGACAAAATATATATAAAGACATGAAGTAAAAATCCATCCCAGTCCAATATTTTCCATTTATATGATATTGGACTGGGATATAAAAGTATCCCAGTCCAATATTTTCCATTTATATGATCTTCTATGATTATTTGTCATTCTTAAAATGTAAACCAATCATGAGAAGAATACATTTTTAGTATGTCATAGCTTGTGTTACGACCAAGTATAAAGTGCTTCTCAACACTGCTTTTAGAAATGGCAGAATTATTGAAAAAAGTGCTTAGATAGAAAGGATGCGTATGTGTTTCTAAACATTTATATCTTTATATATACATACATCGTATATTTTGACACAGAATATATCTAACCGAATCTTCAAATTCAAAATAAAAAAATAAAATTATATCGATCTCTCTCTTTAAATTGTTCCGTTGTTCGACTTCATTTATATTCTTCAGACTGTCTAAAATATTTTCCCAAATTTTCTCTTTCACTGCCTTACAGAAGAAATCGCATTTATTGTAGTACTCTCTATTATGCAAAATACATGAGGTGCTGATAGCATTAGGAAATGGATTTTCTCGAGATAGTAGAAAGGAAGTCACTGACGCTTTAAAAGTTGAATTTTGCAGATTATACCCATTGGCTTTACAAAAAAAAATGGTACTTCATTTGGAATGTTTGTACTGCCTCTTCGAAAATTGATTATAAGTAATATATTCTGAATTTATAAAGTAAAATTTCCTAAATTAAATAACTTCTATAAATATAAAAAAATCTGATGTGGGCAGCACATGACTTTCCCTGCAGACTTATTTATATCCACGTTCTCCTTATTTTAATTAAATTTAATTCACTTTTAATTCAATTTTCGTTCTTATTTGGTAACTGGACTCATTTTCAAAGGTAGTGTAGAGAAAAAACGAATAAACTAAAATATCTCGAGAACGGCTATTCCTAGCGTAATGCGGTTGGTCTTATTATTTTCTTTGTTAAATATTACGTATAAAACAAGCATTTAATGGATATATTTGACCACATGTAGTTTTTTATTTTAGAGTTTGTCGATTTTTACGGGCCATTTTACAGAAAAAGACAGGTTGTTCTTTTCCGAATCGTACCAAAATCTAATCAGCACCAGAGTATCCTACAAGTAACGTATCTACTAAATTTTGTGAAATTCGGTCCATTAGTTTTTTAGTTAGAGTGGATACAAAATCTGCACAGACAGACAGACACACAGACACACACACAGACGTCACGCTAAAAATAGTTTTTTTCGTATTCTAGAGGTCTCGGAAAGTGTAGATTTGTCGAAAACTCGAGTTGCGATTTTCGTCATGATTCCAATACTTTCCCTATACATTACTATACATTGCAGGGAAAGTTAAAAATATCGATAACACATCTATTTAAAATGATATGAAATCAAATACGTAACGGGATGAACAGTTAGTGAAATGTATCTACCAGTTAATTAAAAGTATGAGCCAGTTTTTGAAACAGAAATATTTTATTTGTTCATGGTAAAAGATAGCGAAACAACACCAGAAAAAGCAAGAAGGCGTCTGTTTATAACGAGATTCATCATATAACATATGACCGAAAGCGTTGTCAAACGACTGAGATAAAATTTGAAATGGAGAAACGCAGAAAAAAATCTGATGTGGGCAGCACATGACTTTCTCTGCAGATTTATATCCACGTTATCTTTATTTTAATTAAATTTAATTCACTTTTAATTCAATTTTCGTTCTCATTTGGTAAATGGACTTATTTTCAAAGGTGGCGTAGAGAAAATACCAAAAAACTGAAATATCTCGAGAGCGGCTAGTTCTAGTGTAATAAGGTTGGGCTTATTCTTTTCTTCGATAAAAATTACGTATAAAACAAGCATTTAATGGATACATTTGAGCATACGTATTTTTTATTTTAGATTTTAATGAATTTTGCGAGCCATTTTGAAAAAAAAATGCAGGTTATTTTTTCCAAATCGTACTAAAATCTAATCAGCACCAGAGTATCCCACAAGTAACTATGTGAGATTTGGTCAATTAGTATTTTACCTAGAGTGCATACATGACATTTATGCGAGCCATTTCTTTAAAAAAACAGGTTATTCGTTTCTGATTAATACCAAAATCTAATCAACACCAGGGTCATACCCAAGTGAACTTACCTACCGAATTTTATGAAATTTGGTCCATAAGTTTCGAGTTGGAGTGGATACATACATTGCACAGACACACAGACACATGGACAGACAGACACACAGACAGGCACACAGACACATGGACAGACAGACACACACACAGACGTCACGCTTAAAATAGTTATTTCGTATTCTAGAGGTCTCAAAACGTGTAGATCCGTCGGAAACGCGAGTTGCGATTTTCGGCATGATTCCAATACTTTCCCTATACATTACCATGTATTGCAGGGAAAGTAAAAAATCTGATGTGGGCAACACATGACTTTCCCTGCAGACATATATCCACGTTCTCTTTATTTTAATTAAATTTATTTCACTTTCAATTCAATTTTCGTTCTCATTTGGTCACCGGACTTATTTTCAAAGGTGGAGTCGAGAAAATACGAGAAACTAAAATATCTCGAGAACGGCTAGTCCTAATGTCATGGGGTTGGTTTTATTCTTTTCTTCGCTACAAATTACGTATTAAACAAGCATTTAATGGATATATTTGAGCATACGTAGTTCTTTAGTTTAGATTTGGACGATTTTTGCAGGCCATTTTGAAAAAAAATGGGGTTTTTTTTTTCCGAGTCATACCAAAATCTAATCAGCTCTAGGGTGACCCACAAATGACTCATCTACCGAATTTTGTGAAATTCGGTCTATTAGTTTCTAGTTAGAGTGGATAAAAGCTTTTGCGGGCCTTTTCGCAAAAATAGACGGGTTCTTTCATCCCGAATCGTACCCAAAACTAATCAGCACAAGACTCGCCCACAAGTAACTTACGAACTAAATTTTTTGAAATTCGATCCACTAGTTTTTTAGTTATAGTGGATACAAAATCTGCACAGACAGACAGACACACCGATACACAGACCGACAGACACACAGACACACACACAGACGTCACGCAAAAAATGTTTTTTTCGTATTCTAGAGGTCTTGAAACGTGTAGATCGGTCGAAAACTCGAGTTGCGATTTTTGACATGATTCCAATACTTTCCCTATACATTACCATGTATTGTATGGAAAGTAAAAATCTGATGTGGGCAGCACATGGCTTTCCCTGCAAACTTATATCCACGTTCTATTCATTTCAATTAAATTTAATTCACTTTTAATTCAATTTTCGTTCTTATTTGATAACTGGACTTATTTTCAAAGGTGGCGTGGAAAAATACGAAACAAACTAATATATCTCGAGAACGGCTAGTCCTAGTGTAATGGGGTTGATCTTATTATTTTCTTCGTTAAAAATTACGTATTAAACAAGCATTTAATGGATATATTTGAGCATACGTAGCTTTTTAGTTTAGATTTTGACAATTTTTGCGTGCCATTCTGCAAAAAAAGGCAGGTTATTTTTTTCTGAATCGTACCAAAATCTAATCAGCACCAGTGTGACCTATACGTGACTCATCTGCCGAATTTTGTGAAATTCGGTCTATTAGTTTTTCAGTTAGAGTGGATACAAACTTTTGCGGGCCATTTCGCAAAAAAAGGCGGGTTCTTTTATTCCGAATCGTACCCAAAACTAATCAGCACCAGCCCCGCCCACAAGTGACTTTCCTACAAAATTTTGTGAAATTCGGTCCATTAATTTTTTAGTTAGAGTGGATACAATATCTGCACAGACAGACAGACAGACAGACAGACACACAGACAGACAGACACACAGACAGACAGACACACAGACACACACACAGACGTCACGCTAAAAATGGTTTTTTCGTATTCTGAAGGTCTCGAAACGTGTAGATTCGTCGAAAACTCGAGTTGCGATTTTCGGCATGATTCCAATACTTTCCCTATACATTTCCATGTATTGCAGGGAAAGTAAAAATCTGATGTGGGCAGCACATGACTTTCCCTGCAGACTTATGTCCACGTTCTCTTTATTTTAATTAAATTTATTTCACTTTTAATTCAATTTTCGTTCTCATTCGGTAACCGGACTTATTTTCAAAGGTGGCCTAGAGAAAATACGGAAAACTAAAATATCTCGAGAACGGCTAGCCCTAATGTAATGGGGTTGGTCTTATTATTTTCGTCGTTAAAAATTACGTATTAAACAAGTATTTAATGGATATATTTGAGTATGCCTAGTTCTTTAGTTTAGATTTTGACGATTTTTGCGAGCCATTTTGCGATAAAAGGCAAGTTATTTTTCTCCGAATCGTACGTAAATAAAATCAGCACCAGGGTAACACACAAGTGACTCATCTAAAGAATTTTGTGAAATTCGGTTAATTAGTTTTTCAGCTAGAGTGGATACAAGCTTTTGCGGGCCTTTTCGCAAAAAAAGGCGGGTTCTTTTATTCCAAATCGTACCCAAAAATAATCAGAACCAGACTCCCTCACAAGTGACTTAACTACCAAATTTTGTTAAATTCGGTCCATTAGTTTTTTAGTTAGAGTGGATACAAAATCTGCACAGACACACAGACAGACACTCAGACAGACACTCAGACACACACACATACGTCACGCTAAAAATGGTTTTTTCGTATTCTAGAGGTCTTGAAACGTGTAGATCCGTCGAAAACTCGAGTTGCGATTTTCGACATGATTCCAATACTTTCCCTATACATTACCATGTATTGCAGGGAAAGTAAAAAGGAGCAATATATGGCTTACAAGTATGTTTATATACTACGATCTTGATGTAATTTTAGTAAATATATGAAGAAAAACAACCGCTTTATGAAGCTGCATGAGCAACATCCTCAATTTAAAAAATATGCGCACAAATACTTGTTGTTGTTGAGACCCAGACCGTCCGACCTACCAGAAAGGTGTAAGGTAACTGTTTGGACGACCGGGAATTGCCACCCAATTTAGACCGGAACCCAGTGGGGGAGGCATCCACAGGGACCGTACCCTCCTTCCCCTACCACCAACCTCTCGGAAGGACTTACGGACCCACATGTTTAGCGTGATCGTACTCCGCATGAACACGGCGGCAGTTGTGGCAGCGTGCAAATCCAGCGCGCAAACCACCGAGCTACCGCGCCCGAAATGTGCCAACAGCACGCGGTGTTCCCAGGTGGTCACCCACCCAAGTACTAACCGCGCCCGATGCTGCCTGACTTCGGTGATCTAATGAGAACCGGTGTTTTCAGCACGGTACGGCCGTTGGCTCGCACAAATACTTGTAAATAAACTTGTACAATATTATGCAAAGTGACGCCAGAAAGTAGACATGTTTTTTATGAGGATAATGTGTCCCACTATGCAGGCAGAGGTGTGCCGCGTCAAGGCATAATTAAAATGATAGGCTGTTGTTAAAATAAAGACACTTTTACTGCCCAAATTTATGGTAATATTTCAATTTTAATTAGAATAATTCCGCAATTATTCAGGGGGGTATAAACGTCTAAAATGTTTACATTTTTCGTAACGCTCTAATTTCCAACGCAGAAACCCCAAGCATAGATGCTATTCATATCAAAACTTCCGGCTCCGCTAGGTTATATTCCATGATCGATCGATACTATAAGTGGGCAAAGTTTGAGCCCTGTAAGTTACCGGATGGCTTCTGGAGGGTCAGAAAAATCAGAAATACGGCAAGCGAGTATTATATAAATTTGGTGCTTCGATTGAAAATATAATTAGACTACGCTTTAAGATTCTAAAATAAATGTTTTCTCTCATTTTCACTTTGAAAATAGGTAGTTCATAATTGCTCACAATATTCTGCAGTTAATATTTTCTACCATACTTTAAAATCAATTTGGCATAATATAAATTTTTATTCCATCATCTAAGGTTTAATGAGCTATTTAAGTAGCAAAGTAGAGCGCTTAATGATGGCTGTTGAAGGCGATATTGGGTTCCTTCTCGTCTGCGCCCTTCAAATTCTGACCTGGTGATTGAATTATTGATTTCTTTCAATTTCTATATTTTCATGAAGACATTAAAGCAGCTGAATTGAACTACTAAAATGTAAATTTTGTATTTGAGAGTGCATTTTTATTAAAACTAAAGATAAATATTGGCAATGTGAAGCTCCACCAGACTTTCTCATTACATGCATATTCTATATTTTTTATATCCACCTCTATAAGGATGAAAATATTTAGTACAGTCGTTATGGAGTACCTAAGTCGATTACTAGGATTGCCGTAAATCTCCAAAAGGAATGGGGCCAGAGGGAACTTAAGAAAAAAATTTTGAAAATTTGTGATTTTTCAGATGGAAAAAGAAAGGAAAATGAGTCAGGGGGTACCACTATGATCCTTTGGGGTACCACTATGATCCTTTGGGGTACCACTATGACAAAGTCCAAACCCCCAGAGTCTCAACTTTAGAATAATGCATTCAAAAATTGCCTGTCAGAAAGCAAGGTCAAAATGGGTTAACAGTGTTTCGTGGAATATAACTTTAAATCGTGAGCAGCAGTGTGCTGACCAAAACCAGGACGGAAGTGAGGGGGCTAACTATGAGGACTCTGCCCCACTAGTGAACCCTATTTAGGTTTCGTCTCCTTCCTGTCTGTAGAGTGTAGTACATGCTCTCTGATATAGGAAAATAAGCATATTTGTTAGTTCCTGAGTTTTAATAATTTCGGGAAGGGCTATTTTGAACGTTTTTAGGACAAATTCCACACCGTAATTTTCTCAAATTTGATGAATCGAAATTGTGCATAAATAATGAAATTGTCGTCCAGTGGAGGATGACCTACGGTTTTGCGTTTGGTTGGGAGTTTGATTACTCATTGGAGGGGGGGAGGGGAGTGGTTTTAAGCATAAAATAGACCTGGCGTTATTGTTTTACGATTGAAGGTCTGAGGTTTAAGGAGTTAAGGACAGTCTCTGTAGTTTTCAGGATGCGCACAACTGCATATTTGCACAGGCGCACGGGTCCTCAAACTTTTTATTGCAGCCCTTGGCTAGATGCCTTCCATCACATTTTGCACACCTAGGGTGTATACAACAGGCTTGGAAACTAAGGAAGGGAAAACGGTAGGAAAAAACGGTGTGGAGCGCCCTTCTTTCCCCTATTCTCAGATTTTATTTTTATGTTTAGCAAGTTATCAACTTACTAAAGATAAAAACATACTTTGTTTAGCAGTTTAGTTCCAATTCTGGAGTCTTTGAGATCTGCTATCCAAATTATTCTAATCATTGGTCCCCTGGCCAATTCGGTTACACTAAAAAAATTATAGTTATTGCTTACGAGTTCAGAATGGATTAAGTTTAGACTGGATTAGTGGGGATAGGAAGGACACTGATAGCCACTTACATAGGTTTATCGTTGTTAAGCAAGTAGGTTTTGTATTGCCTTTTATCAACAGTTACTTTTCTTTTTGATATTCCAAATGTTCCTCACGGGAGTTAGAATCTACTTTAAAAACGTCTTCCCTGATAATATCTTTAAGGGAGGGGACTAACGCTTTTAACTGTCCCATGTAAATGTGGTAGTCTTTGATTGAGAGAATATAGAAAAGGGGGCTCTGCTCTTTGGTGAGGGCGGCAATAGTTTCCATGGCATTTTCGATGTCTAGAGTTTCGATACCTGCTTCCTTGAAATCGGAAGTGTTTATCGTGACGTCACGGCGCTGCATGGGGAACTTTGTGATTCGCAGTATTTAATGTAAAGTTTTCATTTCAAATAAAAATAAACTTTGAAAAAGCAATAAAGACAGAGAATAAATAGTTTATGTAACACAGTTAAGTATCGAATACCGAAATAGTCTGCTGGCCATTTTTCTGATCAAACTGTTGAGAATATTTTTTATGAATGATTGAATTTAAATTTAAAATGTATAAAAATGTTATAAAGAAAGTGAAATGCATTAATCGAAGATAAAATATTACTTTAGCATTTTCATTTAAGGACTTACACTAAACATTTAGTAAAGGGCGAGTTTTATCATATTCACTGATATAGAATGTGTCCATTATGGATAAAGTAATTTCTAAAGTAACTTAAAAATACACTACTTTAACATGAAGCTTCAATAAATCTGTTTTCTAATCTGATACATACATAAGTAGACCTAAACAATCTGTCGGGGGAAGTTCGTGCCCGTTTTATGTTTGAGATATTTTTCATTTTCATTTTCAAAATTGAAAAGCTTTTCTCAAGTTAATATTGTACGCCACAATTTAAAAACAATTCAAATGAATATGAGTTTTTATTCCAACGGCCAATATTCCGTCACAATTTAAGTAGAAAGCTGTGTTGTGTAACGACAGCTATTTAAGCTGACGTTTACGTCCTTCATACATTAACAAAATCATGAAAGTATTGATTATCTTAACATGGAGCATTTTCTACGTATCTTTGAAGCAATTTACTAGGCTATAAGAATTTTTAATTTTGAGATCAACAGTGACCTACTTCGGATAACATTTTGAAAATTATTGACTAAAGTTTTAGTGTAGAGAATTAATTTTCCACTGGAGTACTATGTAATAATTTCAACTGGGCATACCCGTGTGTAGTAGTAGCATCAATCTGCAATTTTTTAGAAACTAGCAACTTAATATCTAATATTTCTCGAACAAACAGGAAGATTAAAAGGCAATGTTCGGGGGGGGGGATTATATTTATCTTATATATGAACATAGTTTTATGTGTAATTGTTTATACATATGTCGTTTCAATAAGTTTAATTATGCTATGTAAAATAAATTAAAAAAAATAGAAAAACGATTAAACATTTTGAAATATAAAGTTTAAAAAAAAATTGTTATAGTTTTTTTGCTTGCAATATCCATAGGTTTCAATCAAATTTCACGAAACTTACAGAACTTGTCAACGCCCATGAAAAATATTTTACTTCAATTCAAAATTAAGGCATTGAATATGCGATTAAATATAAGTATTTGAAGAAACTAAGTTTTTACTGATCAGGGGCGAAACATAGCAATAGGTTTCATGATTTTGTAGTGAATACTGTAGGACAATTTCTATAAAAGATCCACTAGAATATCGTGAAAATTCACAAATATATCGACGATATAGTGATCAGTTTTTCTCTGACTCTCTGAAAGTACCTGGATGATAAGGGGGATTCCACAAAATGACATTTTAATTCGTAAATCATAGGATAGTTAAACTGGAGTAAATACAAATAACTAATATATTAAATACATATTCACGATCTGATCAAATCTATCCGGACACCTGTATGTTTTGCTTAAAATTGACTAGTTCATTTTCAGAACAGGGGTTTCCGATGAATTTGTAAAATGTCAATTTGTGGAAACCCCCTTATCATCCAGGTACTTTCAGAGAGTCAGAGAAAACTGATCACTATATCGTCGATATCTTTGTGAATTTTCACGATATTCCATTGAATTTTTTTATAGAAGCTCTGCAGTATTCACTACAAAATCATGAAAGAAAACTATCGTCATGTTTCTCGCCTACGCAGTAAAAACTTAGTTTCTTCAAATGCTTATATCTCATCGTATATTCAATGCTTTAATTTTCATAATTTTCATTTGAAGTATAATGTTTTCTTGAACGTTGACAAATGTTCTGTAAGTTTTGTGAAATTTAATTGAAACCTATAGATATAGTAGGCAATAAACATATATCGCGCCTTCATCATCATCTTCTTCGTCTTCTTTTGGAGAATGCCGGATTTCTGCGATAATTTCAGCATCATTAAGCAACTGGAAGCCTGCATCTTCCATGTCACAAATCAACCAATCTGTGATTTCTTTTATCTCACAGTTTTCAAAACCTGGCATCGTGCTAAAAATGTTTGAAATTTCAGTAACACCATCTTTCGCAATGTCTGTAACATTTTCATCTGCGCCAGTTGAAAAATTCGGCAAAAGTTTTCTCCAACTTCGTTTTAGTGTCAATTGCGGCATACATTCCCATACTTCACTGTTCATATAAATGCAGTCTTTAATGTTAACAGATTTTCAAAACTCTAGTATTGAAACTGTAGATGCAGATTCTCCTTCAAAAAGTAATTTTCTTATTAATTTCTTTCGGAAACGCCGTTTTAAAGACTCCAAAACGCCCTGATCTATTATAGGTTGCAGCACAGACGTAGTATTCGGGGGCAAAAATAATCGGGGGCGATTGATTTCCCCTCCCCCTTTTGAAATTCTACAGCTGTGAAAATGTATGTTTGTGAAAATATGACAAAAGATATTTTGTTCCCTGCCCTTGCTTACAATCAGAGGGTGCAATTGCAGGAAGTGTTTTTGTTTAGAACAGGGTCAAAGGAAGGACAGGGGGAAAAAAGTCAGGAAACCGACGTCGGTTAACGGAGCGTTCCAGGGTCGGATAATCGAGATTCTACTGTAATAAAATTCGTTTTTCTTTAAAGAAACCTTTATATCTTCATGAATATACGTTTTTGTTTTACGAAAATGCTTATACACATTGAAGAAAGCAACTTCACTGTTTTGTGAAAGTTACAAATCATTTCCAGTTTTTTATGATACAGAGTGATCAAATATATTTCCCCTCTTTTTCAATATCTTGGTGGTCCCCTAAATGCACAAGTTACCGAAACTTTACTGAAAAGTGTGCGTTCAAGCATGTTCTTCACATCGCCAAAGTTACAGAATACTTCGCCACATCGTCACCGAACTTTACTGGAAATTGTGCGTTCAAGCATGTTCTTCACATCGCCAAAATTGCAAAACACTTCCACAAGTATTTCTTTAGAAATTCGAAAAGCATTCTAACATCCAAAGTATCCGGATACTTTTGATCATATAGTGTAACTTTCGATACGATATGGTATCTCTTCAGAATACTTGCAATGTGATCATAAGATATTATCAATGAAACGTGAAGCTGTTTTTATCTGTGGTACACATGATCAGTATTTCTTTCATGCATACTTCCAGGGAGGCGAAGCCCCACGGAGACGAGTATTCGCCCTCCGGGAGACATTTTATGTTAAACTAGTTTATATTTATGTTACAGCATTTAAATATATTTACACTGCTCACACCTGAAATCGCAACACCATGACGAAATTGATGTATCTTTATGCAATTTACATAATATAATTATAACATAAGGATGTGCAAATTATTAAAAAGTCGTATCCGAAAAATGAAAGCATGAAACTTTATTGATATTAAATCAATATGGAATAGGCCCGCCACGAGCGGCTATGCAGAATTGAATACAACGAGGTTTCTTGTCAATGAGATGGTCAGTGGTGTGCTGAGGGATGGCATTCGACACATCATGCAATTGGGCTTCTAACTGAACATTGTTTGCTGGAATTGGGATTTCTCTTAATCGACGACCCATGATGTTCCAGATATGTTCAATTGGCGATGAATCCGGAAAATATGCTGGCCAAGGCAGGATATCAAATCCTTGTAGACCATTTATAGTTATCCGTGCAGTATATGGCCTGACATTATCCAGTTTAAAAATCAGTCCAGGTCTGGTTGATAGATGTGGCTGTACCACAGGTCTCACAATGTCAGAGACGTATCGTTGTGCTGTGATACTGCCAGGAACGTGGACCAAATTTTATATCACCCCACGGTACCACTTAAGGGGGCTGTGTGGCGACTGATAGAAAAATCTACCTGGTGGCGTTGTTGAAAGTGCCACTATACGCGGGTACGGCCATCTGGCATGCCAAAACGGTTCTGATTTATCCGTGAACAGAATGATTTGTCAATCTGTCGACTAATTGCGTCTCATTTGACACCACTTGAGACGACGTAACCGGTGAAGACGTTGAAACAGTAGGTGTCGAAAAGGTCGTCTACCTCGGAGTCCTGCGTCGTGCAAACGGTTTCGAATTGTTTGTGTTGAAACCACGTTACCTGTAGTGTCGATGTCGAAGGCCCAGACCACACAGCCAACCCTAGGGCTTACGGCAGTTTAATGTGTGGCCGGGAGAGGCGGTTAGCCGAAACCGTCCTCCAGTCAGTCACCAAGTTTCAGTCTGCAATTATTTAAAATTCAATAAAGTGGTTACATGGTAAATATATATACAGACAGTTTTAGAGTTTTACATAAAATACAGTGGGAAGGGAGGCAAAGAAACGTAGATTTTAACAAATTTTGAATTTTGAGGTAAAAATTAAATTATTTTCTTAAAATGAAATTAAATTTATGTAAAACGTATGGCCAAAAGAATCCGAGCAACCGCGGGAAAAGGGACAATACAGTAAAAACCAACAAAAGAAAGCAAAAAAGAACACAGCTGAATAAAGGTTACAATCAGTTGAGGTAACCGGAAAAAGTTAAGTGCAATACAGCACTACATGTACATGGTAAGATTTTCAAATATATGAACAGCCGAGGAACACAGGGAAAACAGATATATACAACAGAGAAATATAAGCAGGAAACAAAATATACAAAAGACGGACACCAAAAAGTGTAAGTACAGAAACAATAAGAGACAAACGCCTGGAACAGGGAGGACAACATTGACCGAAGAAAATTGAAAGCAGTTGGCACCAAGCTTGCTAAGGAACCTGATTGGAGATTTCTCTCGCAATTAAAACACAGTTTTTCAACCTATTTAAAAGAATTTTATTGGTTCTGACACCAGAGAACCAAGTCGCACGAAGATTATCTGGAGGACGGGTTAAGTGAAATTTTGAGGTATGGGGGCAATTAAAGACGTAATGATCTACGTCACCATATGAATTACAAAGACAATTTGAAGAACGTTTATGTTTGAAAAAATGAAGATAGTCAAGAAAAGGACCATGACCCGTTAAAAAATAGATTAAGAATTTGTTATAAATTTGAAAATTGGGGTTGACTTTGGGTAAATAGCTTAGAATTCTGGCAGGGTCATGAGTCCGGGGGGAAATATAATCATTAAGAAGAGATTGCCAATTTTTAAGAAGGAAAGATTTACAATTATTAATCAAAAAGGAGTAGGGAAAAGGTATAAGGAGTGGGGTGCCGGAGATCGTAGCTTGTTTGGCCAGTTCATCGGCGACTTCGTTGCCCTGAATATTAGAATGGGCCTTGACCCAGGATAAGTTAATTAATGATTTGTAGGGGTGAGCATTAGTTTTAATTTTAGATAGAAATTTCGTTTTATTCTTGATAGATTTAAAAGCCGAAATAGATGACTGACTGTCCGAAAAGATGTTGATTTTTAAATTGTTTTTGCCGGCCCAGAGGATGGCCTGGTTGATGGCCTCAAGTTCGGCTTGAAAAACTTACCTGTAGTGTGTAATAAATGTCGTTGTAACACGGTTGTTGTATTAAACGGCTCCTGCGCAACGCTTCTCAGAAGCATACGAATTTCACGTCGTGTGGTACACCTGGAAGCTCCTACCTTATCTTCGTGTCGTTTCGTTGTCTCTCACGAACCGTAACACACACTGTTGAACTGTGCTCACATCACGACCCAATAGTTCAGCGATCCTTCGAAAGCTCATTCCACTCTGACATAAAACAATGATTTGTTCCTTTGACGACAACTGAACGTATGCGGTACATCGACGTACCCTTGGTACACTGCGATGATTTTTACAGCCTGAAACCAGAAACGCTACAATTTAATTGTGATATCGCGCCTCCTTGACCTGATGCTTTTATGCTGCTCGGCAAGGTGTTACGTCACTATGCGTAACGAAACTGTGATCATTTGCATATCGTGCCTTTCTGTTTCTATTGCCTGATTTACACGAAGCTACACCTATAACTTTATTGTGTTTTAATTTAAGTTGTGAGCAGTGTATATAGAGTAAATTGAAAACTTGCCCTCCCTAAAACTTCATTCGCTCCCTCCTCGACCAAAAAGTTCTGAAAGAAACATTGTACATGATTTCACGAGAAATGATTGCATACCAAATGTGCATGCACACACGTGTGACTTTAGTCGCAGTACAAATAATAAATTTCAGAATAGAGTATATCTATTTACAACAATTAATATAAACATATTCTGTATTTGACATACACTCCTATTTTATATACTTTAACGATATACACGACTATTTTATATACTTACAATCAACTACCGGGGAAGTAATATATGCAATTAACCGTATTTTCTACTTCCCATGAAATATATTGTCAGTAAGGTTTGTATTCCTCACTAAAATGTCGCATAACTCCTAAATAATGCAATCTAATATTGCTTAAGAAAACATTTCTGCGGATAATTAGTTGCAATCAATCTTCATCTGCCCCAATAACAAGAGAAACTGAATTAAGTAACTGAGCTTACTTCGCATTAGACCTCAATTTTGCACAAAGAGAAAGATGGCTAGTTTCATTTATCAAATACAAAATGCACAGCATTAGCGTCTAATAACATTGTCTTCTCAGACATGAACAATGTCAATGATTTAGATTAATATAAATGATAACAATGTGATATCCATTTATATTCAATACATATTGAAAATTATTATAATATGCATCATAATGTTGAGGCATTTGATAGTCAAAATTAATTAAGTTAATATAATTTAAAATAACGTGATTAATTATAAAAAGACAATTTAAATGTAACTTGTGTATAATTTAAATTTTGTTGATACAACCTGCAGAAATGTTGCACTTTTGTAAAAACAGCGTAAGCTATTTTGGAAAAAGCAAAATTAGGGTAATTGTAAAATGAATATAATAACTAGAAATATATATTTATTTATTTATAGTTAATCAATTTTTGTAATTTGAGTTAATTAAATTTATTACGAGAATGCGAAGAAAACTAGTATTACTAATCATCTCAACGGTTTAGTCTAGGGTTGCCAAATTAGCCATATTGTGACTAGATTTAGCAATTTATTGCAAAGTTTGGCACTAAAATGGTTAAATCTAAGAATAAAATAGTTAAGTTTGTTACCATATGCTATCTATGAAGCCTAGCCATTTTTTGCTATGATTCTAGCTATAAGGTTGACCTGAGTATTGCAACCCTGTTTGACTTTTTTACGCGAACTCTAACATTTGAATGCAAACTTCAATCAGTACCAAATTTTCCAAATTGATTTATTTATAAATACGGTTGTAAAAAGACGGTTGTAGACAAGATATACGGTTGTAACAAGAATGGCGGATGGAATGTTTGTGAACGCAGGTAATGGAGTTCGATATAAAAAGTTTGGAATATATTTTTAGATAATATACTTATGAATCTTATAACTTAATTTTATTTTTAGGTTTGAATGTATCTGTTCTCAACTCAATAATTTGATTTGATTATGTCAGCTCTAACATTTGAGTGCAAATTTGAATCAATTCCAAATACCGCAGACCGATTTATTTATACAAAATCTTGGTAACGATTAAAATCATAATTTTCAAGGGAATTTTGCCGTTAATCAGGAGGCTGTTATCAATGAGGCTCCATGAAATGTTGTAAATTCATGACTTTAATGAAAAATACAATATAACATCCATATTAAATTCCAATATATTTTCCTATAATGCCTCGTTGTGAAATACCTTGCGCTGACCACAAAATACATTTTTCGAATATATTAAATTGTAATAAATATATGATTATTCTTTAATATTTCGAAGCACTTTACAAGCTGCCAAAATTGGAAAATACATGATAAAGACACATCTATTCTTGTTCACAATACTATGCTATAGCTGAATGTATACCAATCTATATATATTAATTGCCAAGTGTCTGTCTGTCTGTCTGTCCGTCTGTCTGTCTGTCTTTTTGTCAGTGTATCATGCTTTATAGGCACTTCCCGAATAGATAGAGACTGGCAATTTGGTACACGGGTCGATCGTTAGATAAAAAAAACCTGTTAAAATAGAATTTTTCGAAAATGTTCTGTAAAGGGTGTGCTCCACATCAAAGTGTTCGACAAGAGAAATGATGTAAAAGCATGCTTTGCGGTAAGAGAGAGACTTCAAATGCGATGTATATGTAAATCGTTCGAAAGGAAGAAAGTGTGAAATTTCAGATTTCCAATATTTGTTACTTTTGGGGGTGCCGCACACCAAAATGTTCCATTTACCGAATAAATTAGAAATCATTCTGAAAACTCTTATAAAATTTCATACAGGCTTGAAATTTGGTATATGGACTAATCATTTGGTACAAAAACCCAAGACAAATAGAAATTTTCAAAAAATTTCGTTTAAGGGGGTACTGCACAGAAAAACGTTCGAAAGGTAAAATGATAAAAAACATGCTTCAGTATGAGATAGAAACTTCAAATCTGCTGTACGTATATATATAGTTTGAAAGGTAGAAAGTGTAAAATTTCAGATTTCCAATATTTTTTACTTTAGAAGGTGCCGCCCACCAAAATACCAATTTTCGGAATACATGAAAAACGCCTCCTTTAACTTGTGACAGAGGCTTGATATTTGGTATATGTGCTAATCATTTAATAGAAAACCCAAGAAAAATAGAGTTTTTCAAAACTGCTCTATTAAGTTTCATAAATGTTAAATTATTTTGTGGGCACTACACACAAAAACATTTGCAAGGTAAAATGATAGAAAAAACATGCTTCGCAATGAGATAGACACTTCAAATTCGGTGTATGGCTAGATAATTCAAAACGAAGAAAGTGAGCAATTTTAGCTTTCCAATATTTTCTACTTTAGAGGGTTCCGTACACCAAAATTTGTTATTTGCCGAATAAATGTGGAAAGCTATTTATTCAAAAATGTACTTTATTCGAGGGTTGCTTATTGTGAAACCGTTGATTTTCAGCAGGAATTCAGCTAGGAATTCATATTAATGCATACCGTATTTATACCGTATAAATTAAAATTCCTTTCAATTCATACGGTAATTATAGCATGTGGTCATTACTCATGACCTTTTGTATATCAAATATTAATGTTACATTGTCATAAATATTGCATCATGTTGTTGATTTCAAATGTTTTTTATAGATTTCAACTTTCTTTTTAATTGCGATGAATATGCTTCACTAACGTTAGTACTACATGGTAAGAGTTAAGCATGACGCCCCATTATGTAAAGTATAAATATTACCTAGAAAGGATTGAATTTCACATTTGCAAAAAACAAAAGCATATGCAGCGTTATTTGTGGTCTGGGTCATAGAGTAGAAAGGTCGTTGTAATGGGTGAGGTTCTGAGGTATGTGTTGCTTCTGTAAAGCGTTCTTTTCCGTTGAGTAGAAAGTAAGTCGCAGTATCCGAAAGACTTATGAATTGTTTGCAAATGTACCCTCTGTAATCGTGGGGGGGGTGTACTCAGAATACAAGAATGAGTCCAAATTTCAGGATAACAAACAATGATTACACAAGCGCAGCGTGAACATGGACAATATATAGTAAATCAAGACTTAGATACTAATTTCACAAAATAACCGATGCTGTTCTCAAAATACTGACAAAAACCACAGTTCAATGTAGCTCGTATCTTGCCAATTGCCCTCCGACTGAGTGATGACTTTTATAAAGTCGCCATAGAAACTTCTGGAAATCTCTCATATCACGTAAAATCAAGTGGCAATCCTAGAATGACGGCATGGTGGGAAATGCTTGAAAGGTTGCCTTCTCCGTTTGGTCTTCGAAAGAGATGAACGACTCCGAGGGAAAAAGTATATTGTGCGTTCGCAACAGAATCTTCGTTCACATGTCTTAATAATTCCAACTTGTGTACGCTTCTTCAACCCAGCCCGTCAAATACTAACCAGGGGATGTAAAGTAGATATTTGGAGGGCCGATAGACATCATCTAACAGAGGTACCAAACGCCAGGGTTTACCGTTTAACTGCACTCATTTCTTTATTGACTACGTTTTTAAATTAAATCAAATAAAATACCCGCCCGTTATGATGCAAATACATAGCTAAATGTACGCTTAGCTACGATGCCTGAAGCTAGTGGCATAAGTGAAAGTACGAGCGCTATGGGAGAGCACTGCCCCCAACTATTTTTGATCGAATGTATTGAAAATACACATCCGTATTTTACGTCACAATATGGTAACTTATAAATTCATGTACAAAATTAAAGAGTATTTGCCTGGAGATATGTGTCGCCAAGCGGGAAACAGGCCAAAGTAAAAAGTAAAATAGCTGCTACACTGTAACGTGTGCCCAACACGTTTGTTTACATTATTCTCTATGGTATAGAGTAAGCAAATATGTTTGGTGTTATGAGCATATTTAAAACAAATCGGTTTTAGCCATACGATAACATATTCGCTTTTTTCCCTTTGGCAAATGATGGGGGTTCTAACTCCAGCGAAAATATTTTGCTCCTTAAGTCATGATCTTTTATTTCCGACTATTCTATGGGGTCACATCCTGGACACCTTCACGATGTTTTAAATTGAAACTAGTCACTTTCAGGAGGGGAACAATTTAAATGAAACCAATTATTTCTGCAGAAAAGCTATGATTGATTCACTCACTGATTAAAAAGAAAGCAGCATTTATTGTCGGATTTATTTTAATATTGAACTGATAAATTATTGCAGAGAATTGTGTTTAAAAACTTCAATTTCAATCTGCAAATATAAGTTTATCAAGAATATTTCGCAAGTCACTCTCCAAGCAGATGTTTGCTAGCGCGAGTCTTTCCTGAAGACAACGTGACAGACTATTGTAGGGAGGATCTCTAAATTGAAATGTCTGTTGGACGATAAATAAACAAGAACGGTCAATCATGCATTAAGCATTGATTATGAAACACTTTCCAACTGCAATGCAATTTTATTTAAACATCTCTGAAATGCGATACATTCAGCGGTGATATTTTGAAAATTATCCCATTACTACAATGATTTACTATATTTGAAAACTTAAAAACTTCATCGAAGAAAATGAACTGTATCCAGGTCACGTCATTGAAATATATATCACCTATATCTCTATGTAAAAGCAGTAAATATTTCATTTATACAGTTTTGTTCTATTCCTTTCATTCATCACAATAATACAATAATTTATTTTAGTTAAAAACTTAAAACCATGGAGGTAAAAGTAATTTAACTCTATGCTTAAAACTTCATCGAAAAAGTCTGCTATAAAATCGTATGCTTCTCTATATAAAATCAATTAATGTTTCATTCATATCAGCTATATTGCAGACTCCAGAGCTAAATAATTTTGCGTTAAAGAAATTCAGCAATTCTTACACAACTCATCTTACAACTTGATGTGTTTTCATTCTCCATAAGTGAAAATTAGGCTTCGTTGTAGAAATAATCAAATTTTGATGATCATTTAAACTCAAATATATTGTCATTGCATTGTTTCAGAATATAGACACACAGGAATTAAGCAAAAAGAGGGGTTTGAGGACGGATACAACACTAAATATAAATTAATAAGAACTTTAAAAATCACGATTTTGACACATGATGGAGGCCATATTTTATTTTGGAGTGGGTCACGTGATCTCTTCATATAGCATGGGTGTAATTATTATATTAATTTTTATTTTAAAAAGTACTGAATATATTTTGCTATAATTTGTTTCATATTTTATATGGGATAATTTGAATATTTCTTAAGATTTTCGAGTAATTTGTGAATTCTAAACTCGCTTAAAAAATGTTTGAAAATTTGGTCCCATAGGGACGAGCATTGTAGGTATCACCGTGTTGCAGTCCTAGTTAATACAACATTTTGACAGGTATTTGCTACTGCGTGTCATGTACGCTTGATGTCCATTCCTATTAATTAGATAATCTACTACAACTTTGTATTTGACATGTTTTCTATCTCGCTTTGGTGATGAGTTTGATGTCTTAATTTTTACTTTCTTATACTATGTAATATAGCATAAAAAAATATAGTGGTTATATGAAAAATTTCGATTTAGAGTGCTAATATATGCTTAAGGACATCATGAACATGTTTTGACTATTTTTGGAGTGCTGTCCGTCGGTCTGTGTGTTTAGAGTGTTGTCCGTGGTCAATTTCTTGTGTGCATAATAGCTGCCACAAATATTAGTGGATTTTCTTAAAACATTATATCCGGCTTTGTTATCTAAAAATGTCGAAACATTTATTATCGAAAGAAAGTTTTAATTTTTTGAAATTCGAACGAAAACGTTGAATTTATTTCACAATTTTATAATTACTTTCCTTATATACATAATGTATAAGGGAAGTGTTGCGACAGTTCGAAAAATCGAATTCGAGTTTTCGCCGGGAGCGCACGTTTCAAGCATCCCTGATCACGAATCAAACATTTTTGAGGTGATGTCTTTATGTGTGTGTGAAAGTATTTATGCGTGTGTCACTGAGACTGCGGAGACGATATCTCACGAACGAATGGAGCGATTCGAATGAAATTTGGTACAAAAATCACAATCCGTGAATACTGGAAGCCGATTGTTTTTAAACAGAGTCGAATGTTCAGAATCCTCCTAAATTTTCGAGTGAAATTTTGAAAAAATCATCAAAAAACCAAAACATTTAATAAAGTAACGCAAATAGACATTTCTTATGTAATTTTTCCTTAGAAAACGATTGACATATATTTATAAACTTTAGAACGCTAGCATGAACCGTTCTCGAGATATTGCATATTTTTAAAATAAATTACTCAAATCTCATAAATTAAATAAAATATATTAACTGTTGAAAAACATGTTCACTTTTCATATGTAATATCGTACGATAAATTTGGTGACATCATTCTCGTGGATCTAGCTCCTTCCATTCATGAGAAAAGATAATTTGAGTAATACTTTTGTATTTGAACGCCAATAATCATTTATCTGCTATAAGAATAACTTATTACTCCGTCCATAACACTTGGCAAGATTTTGTCGACGAATTTGGTGGAATGTCGCCAATTCATCGACTTTTTAAAATGTTGCCAAATTAACGAAAATCTTGTCATATTGATAAAAATGACTCTAAATCAATGAAAATGACGAGTAACAGATCGCAAACATTTTCTTTTAGAATACAAAGATCATCACAAAGCCTTGCGAATCCTAGTGCATGTCACATTTAACAATGCAAGACATTAACACTGCCGAAAATTCAATATCTTGGAAATAATATAAGTATCTACTAGAAGAAAAAAATATTTTTTTTTACTGTAAAAGTAGTAAATTCATTGCATTATATAAGGAAAGTCATGTGTTGCCCACATCAGAGTTTTTATTAACATGGCAGCATAGGACAAAATTGGACGTAATTATGCATAAAAGACGTTATTTAAGGCTCAATGGCGAAATTTAACAGTTTCAAGCATTGTTGCGAAAAATATTCGCAATACAAATTTTGTGTTCATGACATAATTAGCCCCCACTTGTCACTTTGTCCACTGTACTGTATATAGACCTTATGCATAAACTCAAGGGCGGTTCTTTACAAAGCCTTTAGGGTCTTTAAGGACATTCCCACGAACTTCGCATACTTAAAAACAAAGAAAAGGCCGGACTCAATTTGAAATCCTTTTCAACAACATATTCTACTTTTGTCAAACTTCGAACTCTGTCAACACAATTCGTATTCTTTACGCATGTTGCATTTCCATACAGATCGCAAACATTTTCTTTTGGAATACAAAGAGCATCACAAAGCCTTGCGGATCCCAGTGCATGTCACATTCAACAATGCAAGACATTAACACCACTAGAAAAATGTCAGAATTACAAATGACTGCAATAAAAAGTTTTGAAATGATGCATTTCCTTGTAACTTCGTGTGTCGAATTTTTAGAGAACTGGTATGAATTCAAAGCGAACCTTCAAAATAATGTAGTATATAAAAATTTATTTATCTGTTTTAAATGCATTTATCAGTATATTTAGATTCTAAAAGCAGTTTAAACATATTATATACATTAAAATTTCAACAGTAGATACCAGTTCGGTTGAATCTCAATACATTATTTGAGAATTCCCAAACAAATTCCAAACATTTTAGAGGAATTAACTTCTGTGTATGTGCATGGAAATTCAGCATAGTTGACCTCGCTTTTCGTGCTGTGGTATTTGGTTTTAAACACATACTTACTATTTGGAAGTTTGTTTCAATTAAAGGCGAAATTCTTCCATCCAATTTTTTTCCCCGACGGATGGTAATTTTTAACAAATTAGAGACTCCGCCCCACGTTTGATACGCTTTGCCAACCATAACTTACTTTGCGAAACGGGAGGCTTCGTCTACTACTCGCTAGCGCTCTTAGAACTTCACGAACTGTTTCAAGCCAAAGTAATGTTTAAATCGAAAACAGTTAATTTATCCGTGGTTATCCATTATTTCCCTACAAATATACAAAATTTCATATTTGTGTATGCTATATAGATTATACGGTACGAGACAAAGAAACTCAACCGATACGGACGAACATCCTTCATTTAAGAAGTACATAAAAAGTATAATAACTCGTAAATTAAATTAAAATTTAAAAAAAAAAGCTCCGTTCTGCCAAATTTCAGTTATGTAGGTACATGCCTGGAAAAATTCGTGATCATGTAATTGCTAGTCTGTCCAGGACTCAAACTCGCAGCTCATATATGTTATCTTTGGTTTTAACAATAAATAATTCTTAAACAAAAATTTAAATTGAAAAACTGTTTCTTTCAGCGGATTTTCCAAACCATTCTCTACAAGCGTACCAAAATTTATATATTTATATGCTTTAGTTTTTTCGGTACGAAACAGAGAAACTCGAAGAACGAGAAATTTGTCAAACAGAGGCGACAGCAGCCGTGGTGTCACAACTTTTTTTTAATATAGAGAGATATAGGGTTTAACTTTTTATAAGTTCCCCTGAGATAAAAATATCAAATAGAACCAGTTGAAAAAAAAATACGTTGCAATTACCTGCAATATTCATTAATATATTTGCAATAGAATTAACGTAAAATCTACCAAAATAGGAATAAATAAAATAGGATTTTCCCTCTATTCTACCAATTGCTCTCGATTGTCGACTCCTGCTGTAGGGTCGGACGCCAAATTGAAACCGACTTTCATAAGCATCATGTGTTATTTGTAGCTGATCCTGCATTTATAAGGAAAAATTTTCAATTTCTATGCTTCTTCATGCTATAGAATATAGCATAAAGTATTGCTTTCGATTTCCGAATTTTGATGCCAATATATGGTTACGGAACCCCTCAACACGTTTTGAGTATTTTTAGACTGATGTCCACCTGTCTGTCTGTCTGTGGTTAATTTATTATGTACACAATAGCCGGCATTAACTTTGATGAAATTTCACTAAATTTTATATCTGGCTTTGCTAAGAATCTAGAAGTAGATATATTTTTTTGAAATTCAAGCTAAAATTTTATATTTTTATAACATGGAAGCATAGGAGAAAATGTGACTTTATGCATAAAATGGGTTATATATGGCTCATGGTCACAAAATCCCCTTACAATCATTTTGTAAAATTTTGTATCAATCGAAATATTTTTAAAGCTCTTTAAAGTGATATGTAACATGCTGTAATTTTGATCACTTGCACCAACGGTGCATATTTGTCATATTCCCTAGTAGCAATATTACGTTATTATTGGCTCCAATATTGAACCAATATGAACAAGAAAGATCAATCATGCATAAAGCATTAATTATGAAACACTTTCCAACTTCAATGTAATTTTATACAAACATCTCTCAATAGCGGTACATTCCTCGGAAATGTTTTTAAAATTATCACAATACTACATTAATTTATTATATTTGAAAACTTCATCGAAGAAAATGAATTTCATTCAAATGACGGCATTGAAATATAAATTGCCTGGATTAAACATCTCTAAAATGCGATACATTCCTCGGTAATATTTTTAAAATTATCATAACAATACAATAATTTATTATATTTGAACATTTCATCGAAAACAAATGAACTTTATTCAAATGACGTCATCGAAATATAAATCGCCTCTCTATAAAAGCAGCACTTCATTCATAATCATTTTTCTAATCGTTTAATTCATCACAATATTATAATGATTTATTTTATTTAAAAATTTAAAAAATTGTTATATACCATATTTATTATAAAATGTGAAATCTTTCTCATATGTAAAATAATTAAACACTTGGAAAGATATTTATTATATAATATATCTCTTTTTTCTTTTTAACACTTTACAACATAGTTGAAAAATGTTTATGACTTCGTTCATTCTGTCTGTCTGTCCGTTAGCACGATAACTGCCGTAAAAATAACTTTATCAAAATGAAATTTCAGTATGTTTTCAGACAGTCTGTGGGACCTATGTGAATATAAATCAGTAATATCACCCAATTAGTTTTATATTGAACCCGGGTTGAAAAAATGAAATACATTGAACCCTATGGGACATAATTTTTCAAACATTTTTTAAGCAAATTTAAATTTCACAAATTGCTTCGAAATTTGTAGGAAATATTTATATTATCCCATACAATATATAAAATAAATTTCAGTAAAATATGTTAAGTAGTTTTTTAATTAAAAATAATTTAATATAGGGAAAAAAATAAATTTAATTAAATTATGACTTTTGGGATATCCTCCAGAAATAATAAAAGATATATATCATATAATAAATATCTTTCCATGAGTTTAATCATTTTATATGTGAGAGAGGCTTCACATTTTAAAATAAATTTGGTAGATAACAATTTTTCAATTTTTATTTTAATTTTATATATCTCTTCATGATTTACTTACTTGATGGCATTTTTAATGCACTTTTCTACGTCCTAGAGAGTTAAAATTTGGTACACACCTTAAAAATGTTGAACATTTTATTCTACAAAAATTTGGTGGATCTTTAAATATAGATCCTACATTTTTTTCGAAATGGCCTGCAAGTAATCCCCGTTCACTTCTATAAACCATTGTTGTAATATTGCTAAAAATTCTGATGTGGGCAGCACATGTCTTTCCCTACAGACTCATATTCACGCTCTCTTTATTTCTTCAATAATAATTTCAGTTTATCTGCACAAAATAACAGCCATAAGTATTTTAAATGACATTGAATTTGTACGTTAAACTTAAATTTGGTTCCCATTTGATAGCTGGACTTATTGTCAAAGGTGGCGTAGCGAAAACGCGAAAAAACAAGAATATCTCAGGAACGGCTAGTCTTAGAGTAATGGGGTTAGTCTTATTCTTTTTGTTGTCAAAAATCACGTATGAAATAGGAATTTAATTGATATAATTAAGCACGCGTAGTCCTTTATTTTTATATTTAACGATTTTTGCGGACCATTTTGCAAAAATAGGCCGTTTCTTTTTCCCGAATCGTACAAGAATAATCTACAAATGATTTATGTACCAAATTTTGTTAAATTTGGTATATAAATCACTTGTAGGTCAATAAATATTATACACCAAATTTTGTTAAATTTGTTCCATTAGTTTCTAGCTAGAGTGGATAAAGGCAATTTCTGCCGGCCATTTCGCAAAGAAGACATATTCTTTTATTGCGAATCGTATTATAATCTAATGAAGATCAGGATTTCCCACAAAAAACATACCTACCAAAGTTTATAAAATTCGGTCCATTAGTTTTTCAATTAGAGTAGATGAAAATATCCTCACAGACACACAGAGACATACACAGATACACTCTTACACACACAGACGTCTTCCTAAAAATATTTTTTTCGTGTTCTAGAAGTCCCAAAACGTGTAGATCCTTCGAAAATTCGAGTTCCGATCCTCGGCACGATTACAATACTTTGAATACATACACACAAACACACACACACACATATATTATCTGCGTATCTGTGTATTATCTGTGTATCTAAATTCCGTGCCTATGCAATTACAATAGTTGTGATTTTAAATGATCCCTAAACTTTTATTATTTCTTCAACGAAGCCTAATTTTAACTTATGCAGAATGCAAATATCTGAAGCGTTTGTAAGGTGAGTTACATAAGAATTGCTAATTTTTTTTTCATACAAAATTAGTTATCTCTGGTGTCTGGAATACAAGTTATATGAATGAAATATTCGTTGATTTTGCATAGAGAATCAGATGATTTATGTTTCGATACAGTTTTAAATATTTAAGTATAATAAATTACTGTAGTACTGTGATAATGTAAAAGATATCACCACTGAATATATCACATTTTAAAATTTTTTAAATGAAATTGCATTTCAGTTGAAAAGTGTTTCGTAATCAATGCTTATGCATGATTGATCTTTCATTTTGGAGTATATAACGAGAGTCAGAATTTAATTGAATTTGTTTTCTCCCTATATAAAATACATTTTATTTAAAAAACTACCGAACATATGTTACTGAAATTTCTTTTAATATATTTTATGGGATAATTTGAATATTTCCTAAAATTTTCGAAGCAATTTGTGAATGTGAAATTCGCTTAAGAAATGTTTGAAACATTAGGTCTCATAGGATCCAATGTATTTCATTTTTTCAATCCTGAGTTCAATAAAAAACTAATTGGGTGATACTATTCATTTATATTCCCATAGGTCCCACAGACCATCTGAAAAAACATACTAAAATTTAATTTTGATAAAGCCATTTTTTATGGCAGTTATCATGCTGACGGACAGACAGACAGACAGAATGAACAAAGTCATAAACACTTTCAACTATGTTGTAAAGTGTTAAAAAGCAGACATTTTGATGGAATTGGTCCAATATTGGCTTAAAATTTTGCGATAATATTGATACAATATTACCCCAATATTTCCAATTACGTCAATATTCCACCAATACCGGCATAATATTGCAATGAAACATTAACCAACATTGGAGACCAATGTAACCCCGCAATATTGGGGTTACAATTGAAATATTCCCAATGTAATGCCACGCTATACAATAATTAGCTCAATATCGGATCAATATTAAATGCTACTAGGGTTTTTTTCTTGAGAAAAGAAAATCACATGCTACTTGAAAATGATTACAGAATGAGAAAGCCTAGTGTGGGGGGGGGGGGTGCCACACTACAGTTAATATAATAAGCAATGACTCGTCAAATATTGCAGATAACTGAACACCGGGATTTGTTCGATATACCCCTTAATCGTACTTTTTGGGTCGCGAAATTTTCGACGAAGCACTTAACTACTATACTGACTTTAAGAATATCAAAGAGTGTCATAGTAATCTATATATACTAATTGTCAAGTGTCCGTCTGTTCGTCTGTCTGTCATGTTTTTTTAAGCACTTCCTTAATAGGTAGACTTGCAATTTGATGCACGGCTCGGTCGTTCGATATCCCCCCTGGAAAAATCGAAACGTTCGAAAACGTTTTTCGAAAACGTTCTCTGCAGGGGGTTCTCCACACCAAAACTTTCGAGAAGTGAAATGATAGGAAAGCATGTTTTGCGATGAGATGGAGACTTCAAATTTGGTGTATGGGTAAATCGTTGGAAAGGAAGAAAGTGTGCAATTTCAGTTTTCCAACATTTGCTATTGTAGGGGGTGCCGCTCACTAAATTGTTCGATTTGTTGAACAAATGAAAAACGTCTCTTTTATAATGTGATAGAGTCTTGAAATTTAGTATAGGGGCTAATCATTTGACAAAAAAAAAGCAAAGATGAATATAATTTGACAAAATTGTTTATTAACGGGGTGCTAAATAAAACGACGTTCGAAAGGTGAAGTGATAGAAAAAACATGCTTCTCTATAGGATAGATACTTCAAATTTGGTTTACTGGTAGATAATTTGAAAGGAAAAAAGTGTGAAATTTCAGATTTCCAATATTTGCTATTTTAAGGGGTGCCGCACACTAATACGTTCAATTTTCGGAATAAATGAAGCAAGCTTCTTTTTAAATGTGATACAGGCTTGATATTTGATATTTGGGCCAATCATCTGAAAAAAAAAACTCAAGACAAAATTTTTTTTTAAATTTTCTTTTATGGGTGTGCTTCACAGAAAACAGTTCCAAAGGAGAAATAATAAAATAGGGGTGCCTCGAGATAGACTTTAATGCAGTGATAGATACTTTAATGTAGTGATAGTAATGGGTAGATAATTCGAAAAGAAGAAATGCGCAAATTTATTTTCCCAATATTTTCTTCTTTAGGAGGTTCTGCACACCAAAATATTCGATTTGTCGAATAAATGTGAAGCGCGAATTATTAAAAAATTTACATTATTCACCGGTTGCTTATTGCGAGACCGTTGATTTTCAACTGGTATTCAGCTAGTTTTTTATATGAAATATTGAAAATTTACCTTTTGATTCGAAAATTACTGACCTGGTTTAAAATGATTTAAACATAATGAAATAAACATGTTTGAACATATCAGTTTAAACAGATAAACGAAGTTTTTCATTCAAGTAAATCTTTATAAACAGTGGACAAAATAATTAATGAATACTTTCTGGATTACAAGTAAAATGCTGAAACAATTAGCACAAGTGTCAAGAGGTTAACGACACTTGTTCTGATTGTTCAGCATTAACGAGCCAATACTATAAGCATTTCATTTTAGTGCAAAGACATATAAGAAAAAAATATTTTACTGAAAATAAAATGGGACAATTCTTACTATAAAAAGGAAAGTAACACAATTAGGTACACTTATCCCTTTATTCTAAGGAAGGGACTTTAGTCCTCACACATTCCTTGTTTGCAGTAAAACAAACTCCCTAAGTACTGCGAAGCACGGTGTCATTAAGTCCAACAAAAATTTTTTATTACAAAGATAAGAAAAATATTTGAAACTATATAGGCATAATAACACGAGACGGATTACGGATTCATTTTTCAGTAAAAATATTTTAAAATTTAATAAATTTCTCCCCAAACATTCAATTCCTTTAGTTTCTTAAAATTGGCTTCACATGTTTTCATTCTATACATACATTTAGCTGTTATGGCGATGCTTCTGTACCGAAAGAATGTCCATGAATTTATGATTGAAGTTGAATAGAAGATACGAGTACATTGAAATGTAGTAATAGTAAACTTCTTAAAACTCTTTAAAAACTCCAAATCCAAAAGTTTAATCATTTTGTATATGAGAGAGGCTACACATTTTAAAATAAATTTGGTAGATAACAATTTTTCAATTTTTTTTTTAATTTTATATAACTCATCATGATATACTTATTTGATGGCATTTTTAATGCACTCTCCTACGTCCTAGAGAGTTAAAATTTGGTACACAGCTTAAATTTGTTGAACATTTTATTTAACAAAAATTTGGTGGATCTTTAAATATAGATCATAAATTTTTTTCGAAATGGACTGCAAATAATCTCCGTTCACTTCTATAAATCATTGTTGTAATATTGTTAAAACTTCTGATGTGGGCAGCACATGTCTTTCCCTGCAGACTCATATTCAAGTTCCCTTTATTTCTTCAATAATGATTTGAGTTTATCTGCACAAAATAACAACCATAAGTATTTTAAATGACATTGAATTTGCACGTTACACTTAAATTTGGTTCGCATTTGATAGTTGGGGTAGCGAGAACGCGAAAAAACTGTAATATCTCAAGAACGGCTGGCCCTAGAGTAATGGGGTTAGTCTTATTCTTTTTGTTGTCAAAAATCACGTATAAAATAGGAATTTAATTGATATAATTGAGCACACGTAGTCTTTTATTTTTATGTTTAACTATTTTTGCGGGCCATTTCGCAAAAATAGCTCGTTCCTTTTTCCCGAATCGTACTAGAATAAACTACAAATGATTTATATATCAAATTTGGTTACATTTGGTATATAAATCACTTGTAGATTATTGAAATATTATACACTAAATTTTGTTAAATTTGTTCCATTAGTTTTTAGCTAGAGTGGATAAAGGCAATTTCTGCCCACCATTTCGCAAAGAAGGCCGATTCTTTTATCACAAATCGTACTATAATCTAATGAACATCAGAATTTCCCACAAAAAACATACCTACTAAATTGTATGAAATTCGGTACATTAGTTTTTCAATTAGAGTGGATATAATATCCTCTCAGGCACACAGAAACATACACAGATATACCCTTACACACACAGACGTCTTTCTAAAAATAGTTTTTCGTGTTCTAGAAGTCTCAAAACGTGTAGATCCTTCGAACATTCGAGTTCCGATCTTCAGCACGATTCCAATACATACACACACACACACACACACACACATATATTATCTGTGTATCTGTGTATTATCTGCGTATCTAAATTGTGTACCTACGCAATTTCAATAGTTATGATTTTAAATGATCCCTAAACTTTTATTATTTCTTCAACGAAGCCTAATTTTAACTTATGCAGAATGCAAATATCTCAAGCGATTGTAAGGTGAGTTACATAAGAATTGTTGATTTTTTTTCACACAAAATTATTTAGCTCTGGAGTCTGGAATAAAAGTTATATGAAAGAAATATTCATTGATATTGCATAGAGAATCAGATGATTTGTATTTCGATACAGTTTTAAATATTTAAGTATAATAAATTACTGTAGTACTGTGATAATGTAAAAGATATCACCACTGAATGTATCACATTTTAGAAACTTTTAAATAAAACTGCATTTCAGTTGGAAAGTTTTTCATAATCAATGCTTATGCATGATTGATCTTTCTTGTTACTTCTTCAGTAGCACCGCCTCACCTTATTGCTGAATACCGACATCACGGTTTTGTAAGTTATAAATGTCGAAATATCAGTTTTATAAGTTTGTCTCCGTGTTGAACGCTAAAGTCGGTAGTCAACATTAAATTTAATCGATATCTCGATTAAATCTCCCGAGGTTTCTAATTACATAAGCCGATTGCATACAACGATCGTAGATCGTCAAAGTATCAATAAGAAAAAAATCTGATGTTGGCAACATATGACTTTCCTTATATAATGCAATAATTTTACTACTTTTACAATAAAAAAATAGGTTTTTCTTATAGTACATATGTATATTATTTTTAAGATATTGAATTTCCGTCAATTAGACGTCATTTTCTTTGATTTAACGTCATTTTAATCCATTTGGCGAGATTTTCGTTAATTTGGCAACATTTAAAAAGTCGCCCAGTTAGTGACATTCCGCCAAATTCGGCACCAAATTCTCGCCAAACGTTATGAATGGAGAAATAAGTTATTCTTATTGCAGATAAAAAACTATTGGCCTTCAAATACAAAAGTATTACTCAAAGTATCTCTTCTCATGAATGGAACGAGTTAGATCCACGAGAATGATGTCATCAAATTTATCGCATGATATCACATATGAAAAGTGAACATGTTTCTCAACAGTTAATATTTGTTTTTTAATTTAAGGGATTTTTTGATAAATTTACTCGAAAAATGAGCAATATCTCAAGAACGGTTCATTCTAGCGTGCTACAGTTTATGTCAACCGTTTTCTAAGGGAAAATTAAATAAGAAATGTCTATTTGCGCAACTTTATTAAAGATTTTGATTTTTTGATGATTTTTTCTAAATTTTACTCGAAAATTTAGGGGGTTCTAAACATTCGATTAAGTTTAAAACAATAGCTTCCAATACTCATGGATTGTGATTTTTGTACCAAATTTCATTTGAATCGCTCTATTCGTTCGTGAGATATCGGTTCCACAGACAAACTGACACACACACACACATACTTTCACACACACACACACACACACACACACACACACACACATACTTTCACACACACACACACACACACACACACACACACACACACACACACACACACACACAGACATCACCCCAAAAATGTTTGATTCGTGATCAGACATGCTTGAAACGTGCTCTCCCGTTAAAAACTCGAATTCGAATTTGCGACCCCGTCACAATACTTTCCTTATACATTATGTATATAAGGAAAATAAAAATATTTTGTGCAAAGTATAAGAAAAACTGTTGTGACTGTATTTAGGTACAAAAAACTTGGCTCAACTTGACTTTGTCATACCATAAATCGTGTTTAGGTGCTTTCCTTTTAATTTTTTAAAAAATTCAATATTGTGGGTCCAAATCATTACAATATATCGTGTCGCCCTTCACTTAAAGTGACTTAAAAAAAAACTTTCGATTAGTACCGTACATGGCAATGTACCCCCGGGGGGTAACTTGCTCCACTAAGGGGATAATGACGCCACGAAAAATATTATATCGATGTCATTTAACAACAATGATTGAAACTATAAAGTATCTTGATCATTGAGCTATAAAGAAAATCTTTTATGCAAGATTAAATCAAATTTTGTCCTATGCTGCCATGTTAAAAAAAATCTGATGTGAGCGTCACATGATTTTCCTTATATAATACAATGAATTTACTACTTTTATAATAAAAAAAAATACGTTATTCTTATAGTGGATACTTATATTCTTTCCAAGATATTGAATTTTCTTCAATTAGTCGTCATATATTCGTTATTTTCGTTAATTTGGCAACATTAAAAAAAGTCGCGAAGTTGGCTACACTCCGCCAAATTCGTCGCCAAAATATCGCCAAGCGATATAGATGGAGAAATAAGTTATTCTTACAGCAGTTTAATTACTGTTGGCGTCTAAGTACAAAATAATTACTGAAAGTATCTTTTCTCATGAAAGGAAAGAGCGAGATCCACGAGAATGATATCACCTAATTTATCGCATGATATTACATATGAAAAGTGAACATGTTTCTCAACAGTTAATATTTTCTTTTAATTTATAGGATTTTTTGATAAATGTATTCGAAAAATGTGCAATATCTCGAGAACGGTTAATGCTAACGTTCAAAAGTTTGTGTCAGTCGTTTTCTAACAAAAAATTACATAAGAAATGCCCATTTGACTAAACTTTATTACATGTTTTGATATTTGTGATTTTTTCAAAATTTCACTCGAAAATTTAAGGGGGTTCTGTACATTCGATTGTGTTTACAAACAATAGGCTTCCAGTATTCACGGATTGTGATTTTTGTACCAAATTTCATTCGAATCGCTCCATTCGTTCGTGAGATATCGTCACCACAGGTTCACTGACACACACACACACACACACACACACACAGACATCACCTCAAAAATGTTTGATTCGTGATCAGGGATGCTTGAAACGTGCTCTCCCCTCGAAAACTCGAATTCGAGTTTTCGACCCCGTCACAATACTTTCCTTATACATTATGTATATAAGGAAAGTAAAAATATAAATTTGCAAAAACATTTCGAAGTTTTCGCTTGAATTATAAAACATTCTATCTAGTTCTATATTTTGATAATAAAGTCAGATATAAAATTATGTGCAAATTCATAATCTTTGTGGTCGCTATTGAGTACACAAGAAATCGACACCAGATATACAGACATGCAGAGAGATGGACATCGGAATTCCGAATTCTAATTTTTTTCGAAAAAATAATCCTTTATCTATAGTATATTACATAAAAATTAAAATAAAAGTACCGTATGTTGAAAGTTCTTTGCTGCATCGTTAAAATAATCCGGTAAAAAAATACGATATAGCAATCAGTGACCGAAGCATAAAGAACTGCGTTGAGACGAAAACTTCATTTTTTTCTACATGGAAACAATAATTCCTTAAATAAGAATTCTAGAAATCAAGTTTTTACAATTAGACTATGTATAAGACATGTTCTTTAACGGAGTAATTGCTTACTGCAACATACAACACAGAAATGTTCAAAGTTGGATTAGCAACAAAAGCTCCTGCATCTAAAGGAAATAAAGAAAATTTCTCTTTACTCTGAACACAAATATATTTTCTTGCAATACATAAGACCACTTGTTTTGTATCCACATTACCTATCTGGAACTTCTGACAAAACTTATTATTGATCAAAATGTAAGGAGTGAAAGAAATACATAATTTTTAACACTTTACAACATAGTTGAAAAGGGTTTATGACTTTGTTCATTATGCCTGTTTCTCTATCTGCCCGTTAGCACGATAACTGCCGTAAAAATGACTTTATCAAAAGAAATTTTAGTATGTTGTTCAGATGATCTGTGGGACATATGGGAATATAAATGAATAATATCACCGAATTAGTTTGGGATTGAACCAGGGTTGAAAAAATGAAATACATTGAACCATATAGGACCTAATTTTTCAAACATTTTTTAAGCGAATTTAAAATTCACAAATAGCATCGAAAATTTTAGGAAATATTCAAATTATCCCATAATATATAAAAAAGAATTTTTAGCACAATATATTCAGTAGTTTTTTAAATAAAATTTAAAGTAATAATTACAACCTTTAATATGAAGAGATCACGTGACCCATTTCAAAGGAGTTAAAAAAAAATGTAGGCACCACATGACTTTTCTTATATAATGCAATGAATTTACTATATTTATAGTAAAAATAAATAAATTATTATAGTAGATATTTAAATTCTTTCCCAGATCTTGAATTTTCATCAATGAGTCGTCATTTTCATCGATTTAGCATCATTTTTATCCATTTGGCGAGTTTCTCGTTAATGCAGCAACATCGAAGAAAGTTGCCAAGTTGGTGACATTCCACAAAGTTCGTCGCCAAAATCTCGTTAAGCGTTATGGAAGGAGAAGTAAGTTATTCTTACCACATATAAATGACTATTTGCGTTCAAATACGAAAGTATTACTCAAATTATCTTTTTTGATGAATGGAACGAGCTGGATCCACGAGAATGATGTCACAAATGTATCGCATGGTATTACATATGAAAAGTGAACATTTTTCCCAATAGGAATTTTTTATTTTTATTTTATATGATTTTAGATATTTTTTTTTAAATATGTACAATATCTCGAGAACGGTTCCTGTTAGCGTTCTAAAATTTATATCAATTGTTTTCTAATGAAATATTACATAAAAAATGTCTATTTGCGTAACTTTATTACAGGTTTTGATTTTTTGACGATTTTTTCAAAAGTTCACTCGAAAATTTAGGGGCATTCTGAACATTCTATTGCGTATAAAAACAATAGGCTTTCAGTGTTTACTGATTGTAATTTTTGTACCAAATTTCTTTCGAATCGATCCATTCCTTCATCAGTTATCGCCTCCACAGTCTCACTGACAAACACACACACACACACACATACACACGCACACACATACACACGCACACAGGCATCACTTCAAAAATGTTCGATTCGTGATCAGGTATGCTTGAAACATGCTCTCCCGTCGAAAACTCGAATCGGAATTTTTCGCAATACTTCCCTTATACATTATTGTATATAAGGAAAGTAATATGTCATCCACCTTGTGTCAAAATCGTTATTTTTAAAGTTATTTTGCTTCATATTTAGTGTTTTATCCGTCCTAAAACCGCTTTATTTTTGCTTAAATTCTGTGCATCTACATTCTGAAACAACTCAATTACAATATATTTGAGTTTAAATGATCATCCAACTTTGATTATTTTTACAACGAAGCTTAATTTTCTCTTATGGAGCATGTAAACACCAAACAAGAAAGATCGATCATGCATAAAGCATTGATTATGAAACACTTTCCGACTGCAATGAAATGTTATTTAAACATCTTTAAATTGCGATATATACAATATTATTAAAATATTATTAAAATTATCACAATACTACAATAATTTATTATATTTGAAAACATTATCGAAGAAAATGTACTTTATTCAAATGACGTCATTGGAATATAAATAGCCTGGCTCACTATAAAAAAGCAACAAAAATTATATTAATAAATTTTTATTCTATTCCTTTCATTCATCACAATACTACAATAATTTATTTTACTTGAAACCATGGAGGTAAAAGTAATTCAACTATGTCCTTGAAACTTCATCAAAAAGTCTGCTATAAAATGTCTGTTCTCTATGTAAAATCAATTTATCGTCATTTTTATCCATTCGACGAGATTTTCGTTAACATGGCAACATTTCAAAAAGTCGCCAAGTAAGCGACATCCCGTCAAATTCGTCGCAAAAATCTCGCCAAGCGATAGGGACGGAGAAATAAGTTATTCTTATAGCAGATAAATGACTATTGGCGTTCATATACAAAAGTACTACTCAAAGTATCTTTTCTCATGAATGGAACGAGTTAGATCCGCAAGAATGATGTCACCAAATTTATCGCATGATATTACATATGACAAGTGAACATACACATATTGAATTACATATGACAATGTTTCTCAATCTATATAAATAAAAATGAAAATCTGTCTGTCTGTCTGTCTGTCTGTCTGTCTGTCTGTCTGTCTGTCTGTCTGTCTGTTTGTCACACCATCACGGGAGAACGGCTGAACCGAATTTGATGAAATTTTGTGGGTAGCCCAGAAATAGCCCCACTTAAAATTATATCCGTGTTTTGAGTTTCTACGACCAGTGGTTCTCGAGATATTAGTAAAAAGCGAAATTTTCGTTTGTCTCATCATCACGGAAAAACGGCTGAACCAAATTTAATGAAATTTGGGGAATAGCCTTGAAATATCCCCCCATAAATTTTGTCCAAGTTTCGAGTTTCTAAGACCTGGGGTTGTCGAGATATTAATGAAAAACGGAACTTTTTCCTAGGAGTTCTACTCCCTAACTCCGTGGTTTATCCAAACGAAAAGCTTGAAAATCGTTTGAAAGTGAATTAAAATTTAATCTCTGAGTTTGATGGGAGATTTTTTGCGTTAATTAGTCACTTTCTGAAAACATGAATTGTTTGAAACATGATTTAAAGGGTAAATCTATCTCCATGGTTCATGGTTTATTTAAAACAAGCTTTTACGGAACAATGAGAAGTATAGAGAAATCAAAATCGTTATTTAATTTCGCAGTTTATGTTATAAGACATGACATATTTAACATGTTATAAGATTCTATCTTATATCATGCTACTCAGAAACGCAATTAAATTAAATCTGTCTGTTAATTTTAATAATTATTTTTTCGATTTGAATAATAAATAAATGGATATAAAAATATATTTTAGAAAAGAACGATTTGATTTTTCTTATAGCATTTTTGACTGGATAATATCAATTACGGTCTTCAGGTTTAAAAATTATTATTATTTATATTTTCGGGGATTATTGATTCAAGGATTATTGATATTTTCAAGTTATTATGCAATTATTTTATTATGACAAAAATTGTTTAAACTCATATATTGTATGTTGTACGAATCTTCTACAAATACACGTGTATATTTTTAATCTACGAGAATATAAGTAGTACAGGTATGTTGACATATGTTTTGATATATATTGGCATATATTGGAATCAATTACGACCTTCTGGTATAAAGAGTACGGATATTATTGATGTTTTCAATTTATTACGTCATCTCTTTTATTTTGGCAAATATTTTTGAGACGCATATTGTAATACGGGTAATCTTCTACTAACACATTGGCATATTTTCTGATCTGCGACAATATAATTAATACGGGGTTGCATATATTCATTCAATTCCTATTTTTTCTTCTGTAAATTTGCTTACAAAAGGGGGCAGGATTCTTCAGATCTGATCGTGAAGATAATTTTGCATAGTGAGAACATATATTCTTAAACTTCTGTTTAGGAGCAATAAATTTAATATTTTAACAGAATTTGCACATGATTGCGAACTTTAAGTTTCTTTAAATTATACACTCCGTACGAATAACGGGTGTGCTGTTAGTGGTTAATAAATTTTAACATTTTAGGAGGATATATCATGTTGCTCGGCATCGCAATTAAATTAAATGTGTTTGTTAATGTTTTTATTATTTTTTTTCGATTTAAATAATAAATAAATGGATAAATGGATATAAAAGTATATCTTATGAATGGATGGTTTGATTTTTCTTTTAATTATATTAATTGCTGACTGCGTACATCAATTTCATTTATTTTGGCAAAGAGTTTTCAAGCTTATATCGTATTTAGCTACTAAACTCATATATTGTGTTTAGCCAATAAATTCATATAGCCGATTGTTGAAACAGAAAAAGAATAGAGCGGGTATATCTTCTAATACAATTGTAGTGTTTTCATTTAGTATATTGAAACGGGATAAGAATGTTTCATTCAGATCTGCAAATTCAAAGCTACGAATTTGGAGGGATATCGCTAATTTGACAACTTTTCTTAAACTTTGCCAAATTGACGGAAATGTCGCCAAATTGATATAAACGACACACAAACAGCTGCCATAAACCTTCGGGTTGGTCGTGTGGCTTGGGTCTTCTACATATCAATGAAATTTTTTTTTTGTTTTTTAGAAGAGAGTACTGAAATGATGTTTGGTTAGCATTTATCTGTCAGACCAACCATCCTACTTAGTAATACATTTAGCGAATTTTTAAAATGTCACCAAATTGATAAAAATGTTTTCAAATCTATAAAAATATCTTGAAATTGATAAAATTGCGCTACATAAATGATATTAATTATTTTTTGTTAGGGGATAGTATTGTGATGATATTTCGTCAATTTGTCGCAAAGTGGAACTGTCAGTTCTACAGTCCCACTTGGCGATAAATTTGGCGATTTTTTAAAATGTCGCTAATTTGACGAAACTGTCGCCAAATGTTCCATAGAAATATAACTATTTAGACGATATTTTTTCTACCAATTTATTTGAAGCAAATGATATCATGTCGCTTAGCAACGGATTTAAATCCAATGTGTTTATGCGGCAGACGATTTTTATTAAATCCTTTCCGATTTGAATAATGAAGATATGTATATAAAATAAATTTCATTGCCATTTCATTTTGGACTGGATAATATCAATTATACTCTTCAGGTTTAAACATTATTATTATTGATATTTTCCGGAATTATTGATTCAGGGATTATTGATATTTTTAAGTTATTACGCCATTGTTTTATTGCGGCAAAAATTGCTGACACACGCATATTGTACGTTGTACGAGTAATCTTCTAGGAATGCACGGGTATATCTTCTAACCTACGAGAATATAAGTAGTACAGGTATATTGGCATATATTTTGACATATATTGGCTATATATTGGAATCAAGTACAGTCTTCTGGTATGAAGATTAAGGGGATTAATTATATATTCAATTTGTTACGTCGTCTGTTGTATTTTACCAAAAAACATTTGAGACTCATATTGCAAAACGGGTAATCTTCTACTAATAATCGGACATTATAAGTAGTACGTGTATATCTCCCCATATAATTTTAGCACTTTAATTTTGACATATATTGGAATAAATGACTGTCTTCAGAATTAAAGATTACGGGTTTATTGGTATTTTCAATTTATACATGTAATCTACTAATACAGGTCATATTTTCTAATATTCGCGTATATAATTAGTACGGATCCCATACAATTTTAACGCTTTTATTTTGCATATATTGATTCAATTCCATATTTTTTTTTATATTTGCTTACATAAGGGGTCCAAGATGTTTTATTCTTCAGATATGTCCATGAAGATAATTTTATATAGCGAGAAAAGCGATTCTTAAACTTCTTTTTAGGAGCATTATATTAAATATTTTAACAGAATATTTTGATTAAACATGTCATTTAGTATACTATAAGAATTTGGGCATGATTATGAATTTCAAGTTTCTTTATATTATATACTCCGTACGAAGAACGGGTATGCTGCTAGTCTATATAAATAAAAATGAAAATCTGTCTGTCTGTCTGTCTGTCTGTTTGTCACACCATCACGGGAGAACGGCTGAACCGAATTTGATGAAATTTTGTGGGTAGCCCAGAAATAGCCCCACTTAAAATTATATCCGTGTTTTGAGTTTCTACGACCAGTGGTTCTCGAGATATTAGTAAAAAACGAAATTTTCGTTTGTCTCATCATCACGAAAAAACGGCTGAACCGAATTTAATGAAATTTGGTGAATAGCCTTGAAATATCCCCCCATAAATTTTGTCCAAGTTTCGAGTTTCTAAGACCTGGGGTTGTTGAGATATTAATGGAAAACGGAACTTTTTCCTAGGAGTTCTACTCCCTAACTCCGTGGTTTATCCAAACGAAAAGCTTGAAAATCGTTTGAAAGTGAATTAAAATTTAATCTCTGAGTTTGATGGGAGATTTTTTGCGTTAATTAGTCACTTTCTGAAAACATGAATTGTTTGAAAGATGATTTAAAGGGGAAATCTATCTCCATGGTTCATGGTTTATTTAAAACAAGCTTTTACGGAACAATGAGAAGTATAGAGAAATCAAAATCGTTATTTAATTTCGCAGTTTATGTTATAAGACATGACATATTTAACATGTTATAAGATTCTATCTTATATCATGTTACTCAGAAACGCAATTAAATTAAATCTGTCTGTTAATTTTAATAATTATTTTTTCGATTTGAATAATAAATAAATGGATATAAAAATATATTTTAGAAAAGAACGATTTGATTTTTCTTATAGCATTTTTGACTGGATAATATCAATTACGGTCTTCAGGTTTAAAAATTATTATTATTTATATTTTCGGGGATTATTGATTCAAGGATTATTGATATTTTCAAGTTATTATGCAATTATTTTATTATGACAAAAATTGTTTAAACTCATATATTGTATGTTGTACGAATCTTCTACAAATACACGTGTATATCTTTTAATCTACGAGAATATAAGTAGTACAGGTATATTGACATATGTTTTGATATATATTGGCATATATTGGAATCAATTACGACCTTCTGGTATAAAGAGTACGGATATTATTGATGTTTTCAATTTATTACGTCATCTCTTTTATTTTGGCAAATATTTTTTAGACGCATATTGTAATACGGGTAATCTTCTACTAACACATTGGCATATTTTCTGATCTGCGACAATATAATTAGTACGGGGTTGCATATATTCATGCAATTCCTATTTTTTCTTCTGTAAATTTGCTTACAAAAGGGGGCAGGATGTTTTATTCTTCAGATCTGATCGTGAAGATAATTTTGCATAGTGAGAACATATATTCTTAAACTTCTCTTTAGGAGCAATAAATTTAATATTTTAACAGAATTTGCACATGATTGCGAACTTTAAGTTTCTTTAAATTATACACTCCGTACGAATAACGGGTGTGTTGTTAGTGGTTAATAAATTTTAACATTTTAGGAGGATATATCATGTTGCTCGGCATCGCAATTAAATTAAATGTGTTTGTTAATGTTTTTATTATTTTTTTCGATTTAAATAATAAATAAATGGATAAATGGATATAAAAGTATATCTTATGAATGGACGGTTTGATTTTTCTTTTAATTATATTAATTACTGACTGCGTACATCAATTTCATTTATTTTGGCAAATTAGTTTTCAAGCTTATATCGTATTTAGCTACTAAACTCATATATTGTGTTTAGCCAATAAATTCATATAGCCGATTGTTGAAACAGAAAAAGAGTAGAGCGGGTATATCTTCTAATACAATTGTAGTGTTTTCATTTAGTATATTGAAACGGGATAAGAATGTTTCATTCAGATCTGCAAATTCAAAGCTACGAATTTGGAGGGATATCGCTAATTTGACAACTTTTCTTAAACTTTGCCAAATTGACGGAAATGTCGCCAAATTGATATAAACGACACACAAACAGCTGCCATAAACCTTCGGGTTGGTCGTGTGGCTTGGGTCTTCTACATATCAATGAAATTTTTTTTTGTTTTGTTAGAAGAGAGTACTGAAATGATGTTTGGTTAGCATTTCTCTGTCAGACCAACCATCCTACTTAGTAATACATTTAGCGAATTTTTAAAATGTCACCAAATTGATAAAAATGTTTTCAAATCTATAAAAATATCTTGAAATTGATAAAATTGCGCTACATAAATGATATTATTTGTTTTTTGTTAGGGGATAGTATTGTGATGATATTTCGTCAATTTGTTGCAAAGTGGAACTGTCAGTTCTACAGTCCCACTTGGCGATAAATTTGGCGATTTTTTAAAATGTCGCTAATTTGACGAAACTGTCGCCAAATGTTCCATAGAAATATAACTATTTAGACGATATTTTTTCTACCAATTTATTTGAAGCAAATGATATCATGTCGCTTAGCAACGGATTTAAATCCAATGTGTTTATGCAGCAGACGATTTTTATTAAATCCTTTCCGATTTGAATAATGAAGATATGTATATAAAATAAATTTCATTGCCATTTGATTTTGGACTGGATAATATCAATTATACTCTTCAGGTTTAAACATTATTATTATTGATATTTTCCGGAATTATTGATTCAGGGATTATTGATATTTTTAAGTTATTACGCCATTGTTTTATTGCGGCAAAAATTGCTGACACACGCATATTGTACGTTGTACGAGTAATCTTCTAGGAATGCACGGGTATATCTTCTAACCTACGAGAATATAAGTAGTACAGGTATATTGGCATATATTTTGACATATATTGGCATATATATTGGAATCAAGTACAGTCTTCTGGTATGAAGATTAAGGGGATTAATTATATATTCAATTTATTACGTCGTCTGTTGTATTTTACCAAAAAACATTTGAGACTCATATTGCAAAACGGGTAATCTTCTACTAATAATCGGACATTATAAGTAGTACGTGTATATCTTCCCATATAATTTTAGCACTTTAATTTTGACATATATTGGAATAAATGACTGTCTTCAGATTTAAAGATTACGGGTTTATTGGTATTTTCAATTTATACATGTAATCTACTAATACAGGTTATATTTTCTAATATTCGCGTATATAATTAGTACGGGTCCCATACAATTTTAACGCTTTTATTTTGCATATATTGATTCAATTCCATATTTTTTTTATATTTGCTTACATAAGGGGTCCAAGATGTTTTATTCTTCAGATATGTCCATGAAGATAATTTTATATAGCGAGAACAGAGATTCTTAAACTTCTTTTTAGGAGCATTATATTAAATATTTTAACAGAATATTTTGATTAAACATGTCATTTAGTATACTATAAGAATTTGGGCGTGATTATGAATTTCAAGTTTCTTTATATTATATACTCCGTACGAAGAACGGGTATGCTGCTAGTAGTTAATATATTTTTTTAATTTATGGGATTTTTTGATAAATTTCTTTGAAAAATGTGCAATATCTCGAGAACGGTTCATGGTAGCGTTCTAAATTTATGTCAATCGTTCTCTAAGGAAAAATGACAAAAGAAATTTCTATTTGAGTGACTTTAATAAAGGTTTTGAGTTTTTGATAATCCCCCCCCCCCCCCCGTTTCTCTCCATCGAAATCTCGAATTCGAATTTTCGACCCCGTCACAATACTTTCCTTATACATTATGTTTATAAGGAAAGTAATAACTTTAAAAGTCACGATTTTGACACAAGATGGATGTCACTTTTATTTTAAAGTGGACCACTTGATCTCTTCATATAATGGTCTCGTGATCTGTTCATATAATTGGTGTAATTATCGTTTTAATTTTGATTTAATAACTACTGAATATATTTTTCTGAAATTTTTTTTATATATTTTATGATATAATTTGAATATTTCCTAAAACGTTCGAAGCAATTTGTGAATTTTGAATTCTCTTAAATGTTTGAAAAATTAAGTCCCATAGGGTTCAATGTATTTCATCTTTTCAACCCGGGTTCAATCCAAAACTAATTGGGTGATATTATTCATTTATATTCGCATAGGTCCCACAGACTCTCTGAACTACATACTAAAATTTAATATTGATAAAGTTATTTCTACGGCAGTTATCGTGCTAACGGACAGTCAGACAGACAGACAGAATGAATGAACAAAGTCATAAACACTTTTGAACTATGTTGTAAAATGCTAAAAATGTAGAATGAGTTGTATAGGAATTGCTGCATTTCTTTAACGCAAAATTATTTAGCTCATGGATTCTGCAATATAGCTGATATGAACGAAACATTCATTGATTTTACATAGAGACGCCGACGATTTTTTTGATGAAGTTTTAAGCATAGAGTTTACAGTAGAGTTTTATGCATTACTTGTACCTCCATGGTTTTAAGTTTTTAAATAAAATAAATTATTGTAGTTTTGTGATGAATTTAAGGAACGGAAAAATTTTGTTCATGAAATGCTCCTTTTATATAGAGACCCAGGCGATTTATATTCCGATGACGTCATTTGAATAAAGTTCACTTGTTTTCGATGTAGTTTTCAAATATAATAAATTATTGTAGTGATATGATAAATTTAAAAATATTACGCATTTTAAAGAATTTTGAAAGAAACGTATCGCATTTTGGAGATGGTTAATCCAGGCAATTTATATTCCAATTCCATAATTTGAACAAAATTCACTTTTTTCGATGAAGTTTTAAATTTCCAAATATATTAAATGAATGGAGTATTGTGAAAATTTTAAAAATATTACCGAGGAATCTATCGAATTTTAGAGATGTTAAAATAAAATTGTATTGAAGTTGGAAATTGTTTCATAATCAATGTTTTATGCATGATTAATTTTTCTTGCTTCACTCCTAAAAGTATTGTTTCACAATTTCACAATGTACTGTAAGTCATATATTTTAGGGATTACGCCGACATACGCCAATGGATTACGCCAATGTACAATATATAAGTACTTATAGTTGGATTAGCAACAAAAATTCCTGTATCTAAAGAAAATAATGAACATTTCTCTTTACTATGAACACAAATATATTTTTTGTAATGCATAAGACAACTTCATTTTTATTCGCATTACCTATCTGAAACTTCTAGCAAACTTATTATTGAGCGTCATGTAAGGAGTGAAAAAGAAACACAGTATTTTCACTCTTAAAAGAGTTTTATTATAATTACGCAGTGTATCATAAGGCATGTTATTAAAGGAGAAATTGCTTACTCTAATATACAAGATATAAATACTTAAAGTTGGATTAGCAACAAATATCCTGCATCTAAACAAATAACGAACATTTATCTTTACTCTGCACACAAAGCTCTTTTCTTACAATGCATAAGATCACTTGTTTTGTATTCCCATCTGGAACTTCTAACAAAGCATATTATTGAGCGGAATGTAAGGAGTGAAAATTTATTTCATAAGATCTTCTAAATAAGGTTTGAATGATTAATTTGTTTTCTTGTTGATTCTAAGATATTTTAATTAGGTGCAAAGTATATATTTTACAAATTTTTGTCTACAAAAAGAACGCTTAAAGATAATATTGCTTAACGCCTAATAAACAAGAAAAGATAAAAAATAGTGAGTAACTATGTTGGTCGTTACAGATTGATTTGAAGCATCACTGCATTTTTCATATTTCAAATGAAGAAAAGGTGATGTGTGTTGCGTATTATCATGACCAATATATCTAGGGAGATATTTAACTAATTTTTGTTTTTTGAAATCTTTTGACTTTTTTTAATTTTTTATTGGAAAATTATTCAGTTTTGATAAATTAATAGAATGCAGTGTTTTTCGTCCGAATCGGACGTCAAACGACGAAGATATTGACGATGAATCGATAAGATGTAGCTCTTGCAATCACTTCACCGGGTAACCGTACGGATCGCGCAAGAGTGTAGCGCATACTAGTGTATAGTCTTATGGTTGTACATACGTTGATGTATAGATATCACATATATAATTTTCGTAAAACCACGACTGTTTTATAACAGCTAAAATGGTATTCCGAGACCTGATGCGTTAGGGGTTGAAGGGTATGATCCCTGTAGTTGCCACTCCCACAAAGCTCCGGTCTAAATTGCAATGGCTTTCCCGGACGTTCAAACTGTTATCATATGCCTTCAGATAGGTCTGATGCACTGGGTCGAATGAAAGCTTATAAGGTATATACACTGTGATGCAAAAAATATATGCACCCATAAAAAAATTGAGCTCCAGCCTCGAAACGTGACATACAAATGTCGTTTTACGAGTTATGCAAGTGATCAAACTGTCAACTCTAATGAAGTTTTATTACTCATAGAATGCGCATGAGAACAACGTATCATGCAACATTTAAAACGACAGGCATTCTGACTGAAAAGCAATTGAAATTGGATTTTATGCTTTGATGCAGAAAGTTCTGTACAAAGTTGTATTTCAGACGTACTCGAAGGCACTGCAAACAATTAGAGACATATCATTGCAAACAATTAGAGACATTTAGAGACATATCACATTATAAGCCTAATGGAAGCTGATTAGTCCAACAGATGCATCAGACGCCATCTAGGTTGGAGTCATATGATAGTTGCTCGGTGTTGTCAACAATGGATCAGAGATGACACATATAACCGTTTCAGATGCTTAGAATGCCCGAGAAAGATAACTGCTCGAGAGTATAATACAGTCCGGAGGGGAGACACATCCACACCAATGTCGTCGCCATCAGCCATTCTCAGACGATTGCCATATCCCATACATCTTGTATAATATTGTGAGAGATAATATTCTGAGACGACAGGCGGAAAATGGGATTAGGTATCGAGATCCATCCATTTAGGAACCTTTAGGACCCCCCCACAATATAGCAGAGTCGTCTGGATTGGAGTCGAGCTCGGTCAGCTTAGACAGTGTCCGGAGGTATGTTGTCTTTAGCGACAAATCCCGCTTCTTTTTCAATGGTGATGCCCTCCGCATACGTATGTGAAGGAGGACTGGCCATCGTGCCGATCCAGCATTTATTGTCGAGTGTGTGACAGTCTGGGGAACCAGCTCATGGGGCAGACGATTTTTACAGTTGTGCTGCAAGCCAATCTGACGGGTCACTTGTACGTCCATGATAGTCTTTAGCTGATTGATGTGTCTATGCTGTCAAGCCGCCCATGTTCCATTAGCAACAAGGTAACGCTCGACAACATACTGCATGACTTTCTCAATCATTTAGAGGATTTAATACCGTTTCATGGTCACTCAGGTCTGCAGACCTATCACCAACACAACACGTCTCGTATATACTGGGACGACACTTTTAATCTTCTTAGAATACTACTGGATTAGTTGATCTGCAACGTTTGTGGCAGAATCTTTCGCACAGAAGAACTTAAGCAACTTAATTGATTCTATCGACAATCTTGACAGAATTATGTCGATAATCTACAAAGGAATACATATGTCGTTCAGAGAATAAAAAAAAAATTCAGAACATATTTTTGTATGAAGATGTCCTTAGATATAAGATTTGACACCAGATATATTTTGATTGAGGATGAAACTCTATTAAATTTGATTTATTGTAGTCTCATATCTCATTTAGTTTTAAGGTAAGTTCGCACAGTTTCATTATGCAAGAGATATAAAATTTGCTTTTATCAAAGCCAATATTTTTATGCCCAAAATCCATCATCTGAACTGATCCGTTGTCAACTTTTGAATTGTAAATTTTAAATTTTGAAAAATTAATTTTTGGCTAACTGAATCTCATATGAATACGCAGGTTATATTTTACGATTTTGAGAGAATTTGTATGGCGTATAAGATTAGTTGAGCAAAACTTTATGAACTTGTTACAACTGTGGTGTTACAATTTTTATAAAGTGCAATATGATTCGTTTTACACTTAATAAAATTGAACAATAGGCAATATTAATGCGTCAGAATGTAAAGTAGGACTTCACATTCCAGTTATTGTTTATTATAAAACCAATGTTTTGTATTCACTGAATTTATCGCCTGAGCTTAGCCATTGCTAAATTTCGAATTCAATTCTGCACCATTTTAAGAATTAATTACTTGAAAGCTGAAGCTCATATAAATAACTATTTATTATCATTATACTTTTGAGAGAATGAGTATAAAACTAATTAAACAAAAAATTATGAACAGGTTATACCTGTGTTATCACTTTTCTAAAGGGCAATATGATTCATTTTATACCAAATAAATATAAATATGCTGCATATTAATGCATTATACTTTCAAGAGGGATATCCTACTTTAATTATTGTTTACTACGAAATCAATATTAGGTGATTAGTGTGTATAAATATTTATGTTTCGAAAACATTACCTTTTGGTTATCTAGAATTCAAAATTTCCATTTTTAGTCAAAGTTAATTTAACATAGGAATAAATGTAATGTAATTAAGGATCTTACATAGCGATTATTAAATTTGATTTAGTGCAGCGTTAACCGCAGTTTATCGCGAAGCTAAATATTCCGAAATCTGCCCCAGTTAGCGTAAAATATTCAAATATCAGCTGCAGACAACTACGTACTATTATTTAGATTAAACGGCAAATATCTCTAACACAACTCACATATTATTAGGCCTAATTTGCTGAGTGAGAGAAATAGAATATGGTTTCATTTTGGATAATTATATCAAATTATTTATGCCCAGCGGAATGCAAAATGAATTATTCATTAAATGCAATGCGTTTACAATTCCCTCATGCTTTTTGCATATCACTTTTACTTTAAAATTTTATACAAACTACTTTGCAATGTGTGCTTTCCCCAGCTTATTTGTTTTATGAACTAGGGCTCTACCAGCTGTTCGCTAACGTTTACCAACCCCAGTAACCCGTTTCGCGAGTCGAGCGTCTTCGCCACCTACTTGATGGCGCTAGCACAGCTCGTTTTGAGAGCACCTGCTTTCCTCCTGCTACGTAGACGTTATACGCCCGCTCAGGTAATCTCTTATCTGCACTCACCAAACCCAGATCTCACTTTGTGAACTATGCGTTTTGCCGCTTGTTCTTTGTACAGAGACAAGAAATCCCGTTTCGTTTGTTCAAATCATTGATTAAAATATTACTTATTTTGAAATGCCAACATCATGCTCTCAACATCTGTTATGTTCTCAAACACCTGGAACTCGACGTTATACTCGCAAAGTCCTGGAACTGGAGGGCTAAGCCCCCAATCCGCCCGATTTCGCTTAACCAGTTATTTCGTCACGGCAGCTAACCATGTGTAATAAAGTAGGAGGTTCTAACCATCCTACTGGCTTACGCTCACCAACCTCCGTAATTTGCTTCGCAAATCAGGAAGGTTTGTTTTCTACTCGTTGGCTGTCGATGAGCTCGTTTGAAGCCAACTGCTAAGCAGGCATAATACGCTCATTGGGGCCGTCCCCTAATCGTCGACTCCCATAAACTGTTGGAGATTACTTTGCGAACTCGACAGTTTCAAACGGCGGCCTTTGTTTGCCCTGTACGCCACCTTTCACCAAGTCCCGGGATCTCCTACCCCTGTCATTTCCTCTCATTTATCGCCGATTCTCTCTTCGCTACCGTTGTCTTTGCACCTGCATAGCGGAGTAGACTTGTAAACAAACAGAGCTTTGTTCAATCATTATTCATAGTTGTTCAAGCATTATTCGTACGATTCATGTTCAAGCATTATTCGTACGATTCATGTTCAAGCATTATTCCTACGATTCATGTTCAAGCATTATTCGTACGATTCATATTCAAGCATTATTCATACGATTCATTGTTGAAAATGTTGTTGCCATTTCAAAAGAAGTAATATTTTAATGAAACCCTGAATAACTGTTATATTTCAAATTGCTGAAAATTGGGGCCGTCCCCTAATCGTCGACTCTCATGAACTGTTGGAGATTACTTTGCGAACTCGACAGTTTCAAACGGAGGCCTTTGTTTGCCCTGTACGCTACTGCTCACCAAGTCCCGGGATCTCCAACCCCTGTCATTTCAGCTCATTTATCGCCGATGCTCTCTTCGCTACCGTTGCCTTTACACCTGCATAGCGGAGTAGCCTTGTAAACAAACAGAGCTTTGTTCAATCATTATTCATAGTTGTTCAAGCATTATTCGTACGATTCATGTTCAAGCATCATTCGTACGATTCATGTTTAAGCATTACTCATACGATTCATTGTTGAAAATGTTGTAGCCATTTCAAAAGAAGTAATATTTTAATGAAACCCTGAATAACTGTTATATTTCAAATTGCTGAAATCAATAATTTAAATATTACTGTTTTTGTAATGACAACGGCGCTGAATGAAATAATGAAAGATTAGATTTGGAAGATACAACAAAGAAAATAAAATTTTCATACAAAAGTAGTGTAATTATTTTCTCACTTCAAAATTGTATGAAAATAAGAAATTTCTATTCGATTATAACACAAAACTAGGAGGAGAAACATGGCGACATATTTTAATTGACCGTGCTAAATTGCAAACCATTTGATCATGTAGGTCCGGCGCTAGCCTTGACATAAGCTCTCTCTATTTCAAATGAATTTGATCAGCGTTTTTATTATTATTATAGAGAGATAAAGAGATATATAGTCAAAACGTGTTGCAAAATGTCATTCTGTACGTTTTAAATTTAGAAATATAGTTCGCTACCAGAATGTATTTTGAGCAGAAAAACACTGTTATGAATGTTAATGTTCATTTTTATATTTTAGGACCTTAAATAATGTAAGTGCGTTGAAGGTGCTAACCCTCCCGTATCTGCATTGGAGGAGAGGACCGAGCCCGAAGCTGGAATTGAATGAACCCTGAATCGATTGAACATCTCTGCAAAATATCAAGTCGTTGACGAAAGAATACCATAGTGGGAAAAGGAGGTGTGTGTACGCCCTAGTCTGCGGAATCCACGCGTGTGATACCTACGTGGGCTCATTGGTCTCATCCAGGATATATTTCTAGAGATAGGCTTTAGCTCTTCTATTTTCTCTAAAAACATTTTTTATCTTGTTTTTGGAAAATTCCAAATTATTAGAATCCTGTATTTCACCATTAGTCATCTAACAGTCATTACATAATGACATTCAATTCAAATCTATGGAGAAGATTATTTTTGAGATTTTCATCGTGTGAGAATTCCTTCATTCCTTCTTCCACTCAAATTTTATTATTTGTTTATATTTATAAACATCAAAATATACATGCTTTAGAATACCCGATTTTTATTTCGCCATAAAAAAAATCCACGAAAGATCAATCATGCATAAAACATTGATTATGATATACTTTCCAACTGAAATGCAATTTATTTAAACATCTCTAAAATGCTATACATTCAATGCTGATAGTTTTCAAATCATCAGAGTATCATAATGATTTATTATACTTGGAACTTTATGAAAACAGACAATGTTATAAATCGTCAGCTTCTCTATTGAAAATCAATGAAAATTGCATTCATATCACGTATATTCTAGACTCCAGATCTGATTAATTGTGCGTTAAAAAAATTTTGCAATTCTATCACAACCCACCTAACAATCGTTTGATTTGTTTACGTTCTTCATGCTATTGAAATTAGGCTTCGTTGTAGGAATAATCAATGTTTGTTGATCCTTTAAAATAAAGAATACTGTAATTGCGTTGGCACATAATTTAGATACACTGATAATATGCAAAAATAAAGCGGTTTTATGGAGGAGGCAACACTATATATAAATTTAAACGATCTTTAAACATCACGATTTTTACACAGGGTAAAAAATGGATGCCATATTTCATTTTGAAATAAGTCATTTTTCATATAATATGGATGTATTTATAATTTCCATATTTATTAAAATTACTACCTAACATATTTTGCTGAAATTTTTTACGCATTATACGTGGTAATTTGAATATTTTCTAAAACGTTCAAATCAATTTGGGAATGTTAACTCCTCTTAAAACAAATGAAACGTTAGGGCCCATAGGGTTCAATGTATTTCATTTTTATCCCGGTAAAATCCAAAACTGTTTTGGCGATTTTATTCATTTTTATTTCCAAATGTTCCACATTCCGTCTCAACAACGTAGTAAAATTTAATTTTGATAAAGTCAATTTTACGACAGGTGTCATGCGAACGAACATACAGGCAGACAAAATGACAGTCATAAACACTTTTCAACTATGTTGTAAAGTGCTAAAAAGGAGATTAGCAGAGTTTCCAGTTTGGCAAAAATATAGGTGCAGATCTTCGCATTGTAACAATTGTTTTAATTCCCCGCCTTTTTGTGAATTTTCAAACAAAAGAATAAAAATTGAGATTTTTTATTCCGCTATTGAAGTGATTCATTCCCTGGTTGCTATGCATTGGAAGTTGCTATTGAAATCGCAACCTGTCCTTTACTATGGGAAGCAGTGATATATTTATAGTTAAAGCGTTGATGGGTTTTAAAGCATTTCGAGAAGTTGCTAAAAATAGAATGGTAGACATTTGACGAGATGCAAAAAACAGCTCTTTATCTAACGAAATTCACTTTATTTATCGAATTTTTATCTTTGCGAATTTAAAACATATTATTCTTAATTTTAAATATGATATTATATTACCATTTTGAATAATGCGCTACAAAACAGCAAAGTTCTGATGTAGGGTCGTTGAATCGACACAATTAAATTAATCCTTTAACTTTCGGGCAACGGCGGGTATATTCTGTAGTACAAATTATAAAACGAACGAAAAGGCCGTAACAAATATCAAGTGAGTTACACCCTTGTATCATCGTCTAGTTTGTGGCACAAACTAAAGGTGGAAATGTAATAAATTGGGTGATTTGTCATCTCTTGAGATAAGTTATGACACTTTTCGAGCCAGGATTTCATCGCTTGGTTAGAAAAGACTGGGGTAGGGTATTAAAGCATCGAAACGTATATAGCAAAGTGTTAAGTAATTTTTAGTCATAATATATCACGACATGTTTAATGTAGCTTCGGTCACTTACCTTTACAGAAAATACATCATTACTATGCAGCACCCTTCATTCTTTATACGCTTGGATATAACGTGCTTAAATTTTATTTGCTCTTTATAGTTTCTGTACGATACATAGTATATGCAAAGGAAATTACTTCGACAAATGAAATCCGGGCGCGCTGTAATTTGTTAAACGATAAATAGAAAATTTCCGCAGTCGCTGTATCTGTAACGATTTGTTTTTATAATATGTGAAATAAAATTAAATACATATAATGAACAAATGAAACAAATATGCTATCAATAAATTTTAAATCCCAATTCGTGTTAATTTTTATTCAGGAAAAGTAAAACAAAAATAAATGAATAACTGTTATAATCCATGCATTGACGCATGCACCATAATATATTCTAGGCTTCACCAAGCTCTCATTTACATCACATGCAAGAAAACGCCAACTGGCTGAAACTCTTTCGATAAGTTTTTTAGCCATTATTTCATGAAATCGAATTTTTCCAACAGCTTAAAATCCATAAAAGCTCTTCAACCAAATACCAAAGTCAGTTTTCCTACGTGAGCTATAAAGCGTCGAAAAATAAATTTTCCATTATCGTCAATGGAACGAAACATGCTAATGTTGCCTCAAAATGGCCTAGATCGATTCTTTTTAGAATCGAATAACATTCACCTATGAATTTTTTAATTCTGATTACAGGACTGTGTTCAAATGTGAGCTGTGACTTGCGGTTCGGTAGATTTTAGTGTGAATGCTTCGATGTTTATATATAGATGGACTCAAACGTTTGGCATTCAGATTCTGTTATATCTATACATGTTGAGCTTTCCTTAATACAATTCAACTATTATTGTTCAATGATGTATGTGTATCTATCTACCAAGAACATTAAATACTCAAGAATCTAAGAGATAAGAATAAAATTCAGTACTAATATTTCAATCAATATAAGTCCGAAGCCTACGGAAAAAAAAATACTGTCAATTTATTAAGGTTTTCATATTGTCAAGAATTGACAAAGATAATAAATTGGTAAAGATTGTTACAAAAATATAATTTTATATGTTCTTCTGTATTTCAAGCTAATTGTATTATTTACAAAACGCTTCCATGTGTCGATCTCGAGAAAATGCACTTTTTGCCTTCTGAAGTGGGAGAAAATCTTTAAAGTAAGCAATTCACTAATTTAAAAATAAGGCAGTGCTCTGTAATTACTTATAGCAAGAAATAAAAGACAGCACTATGCAAATTATTATTGGGAGCCATTTGTCGATATATTTGAAATTTAACTTTTCAGTAGAACGCGATATGTGAAATAATTAAACCGAATGTATACTTTGCCTCCCTAATTAATAGATAAAAACTTAGTATGATCTATAAAAACCAAGGACAAGACGCTTTTTAAGAAACGAAAGGTCTTTTATTTCACATCCTAAAAGACATACAAATTATTGTTAAAACCTGCCAGAGCGCTTTCGGACGTATATACGCCCTTCATCAGTGGCTACATGAGTGGTAAAAGCATGGAATGTTTATATGTAGAGAGACCACTTTAAAACAAATTTCATAAAATATAAATGGTAAATAAACTTGCTAAAATAATTCAAGAAATATACACTGAAATTGCAAAATAAGTTTAAACGCTTACGAATTTAAAAATATTACAAGAAAAGAACCAATACGAATTTTAGAAAAACGGCAAACATGATATTCCTGAGAATGACGTCACAAATAACTTTTAGGAGTTTTGAATTGCAAAAAGTCGAGAATGAGTGGCCAAGCATAACTTAAAATTTGAACAGGATCAAAATTACAAATTGATTCACAGTAAATATAAATAAACAGGGATTCATAAAGAAGAATACTACGTGGATTGTTACAACGAACCAAAGGAAAGTTTTTTCAAAAACGGGAAGAAATTTATCATTAGCCACATATTGATCAAGAGCCGTAGAAAGTTTACCAGATTTGGCATCGCGAGCATGTTCTGCTAAACGGATGCCAACAGTACGTTTTGTACTACCAATGTAAAATTTATAGTCACCAGCAGGGAATAACAGGGGAACGACATACACCCAAGCAAAGTTTTTAAAGTCATCGAAATTTCCAAGTTTATCGCATTGAATACGATTAAATAAAGTGGTAATATTAGAGTCAGTGGGTTTGAAACCAAATTCATGGCAGAAATTAATAAAAGGTCTGAAAATCCTAGGATGGTAAGGAACACTAGATTTATGGACTAAACGATCTTTAATAACAACAAGTTTAGTATCAGCTTGAGTGAATTTAAGACGAATGTGGGCGAAGGTCTTACGAATAAATTCAAAAGAATAAGCAGCCTCATGGCCAAGTTTAAAAATAAAATTAATTTCACCAGTTACAGAGGGGATAGAAGAGCAAATATTACTCGAGTTATTCCTCCTTAAATGAAAGAATTCCCATAGCAGGCTAAAAACAGACTAACCCAATAAGGATCAAAATTCTTAGAATTAAAATATATCATATAAGACAATGAATAACTAAATTTGGACTTTATGGCTTCACCTGTTTTTGAATTATTCCTCCCGCAAAAATTATTCCCATTCTTATGGCGGCTGAGAATGGACTTACAGATAATGTTGAAAATAGAAAAAAATCTGATGTGGGCAGCACATGACTTTCCTTATATAATGCAATGAATTTACTACATTTACAGTAAAAGAAAATCTGCTGTTGGCAGCACATGACTTTGCTTATATAATGCTATGAATTTACTACTTTTACAGTAAAATAAAATAGGTTATTCTTATAGTAGATACTTATATTATTTTCAAAATATTGAATTTTCTTAAGTTAGTCGTGATTTTCATTGATTTAGCGTCATTTTTATCCATTTGGCGAGATGTTCATTAATTTGGCAATATTTAAAAAAGACGCCAAGTTGACGACATTTCGCCAAATTCGTCATCAAAATCACCAAGCGTTATGAACAGAGATATAAGTTATTCTTATAGCAGATAAATGATTATTGGCGTTCAAATACAAAAGTATTACTCAAAGTATATTTTCTCAGAAATGGAACGAGCTACATACACGAGAATGATGTCACCAAATTTATCTCATGATATTACATATGAAGAGTGAACATGGTTTTCAACAGATATTTGTGAGATATTTTGATAAATTTATTTGAAAAATGTTGTTGATGTTGTTGTTGTTGAGACCCAGACCGTCCGACCTACCAGAAAGGTGTAAGGTAACTGTTTGGACGGCCGGGAAGTGCCACTCAATTTTGACCGGAACCCAGTGGGGGAGGCATCCACAGGGACCGTACCCTCCTTCCCCTACCACCAACCTCTCGGAAGGACTTACGGACCCACATGTTTAACCTGATCGTACTCCGCATGAACACGGCGGCAGTTACGGCAGCGTGCAAAATGCACCGGGCTACCGCGCCCGAAATGTGCCAACAGCACGCGGTGTTCCCAGGTTGTCACCCAACCAAGTACTAACCGCGCCCGATGCTGCTTGACTTCGGTGATCTAACGAGAACCGGTGTTTTCAGCACGGTACGGCCGTTGGCTCTTATCTGAAAAATGTGGAACATCACGAGAACGGTTCATGCTAGCGTTCTAAAGTTTATGTTAATTGTTTTCTAAGGAACAATTATACAAGAAATGTCTGTTTGCGGAACTTTATTAAAGGTTTTAATTTTTTGATGATTTTTTCCAAATTTTACTCGAAAATTTAGGGCTACTGAACATTCGATTGTGTTTAAAAACAATAGGCTTCCAGTATCCACGGATTGTAATTTTTTTACCAAATTTCGTTCAAATCGGTCCATTCGTTCGTCATTTATCGTCTCCACAGACCCACTGACACCCACGCACACGTGTTCAGGGATGCTTAAAACGTGCCCCCCGGCGAAAACTCGAATTCGAATTTTCGGCCCCTTCCCAATACTTTACTTATATATTATACGTATATAAGGAAAGTAAAAAAAAGTGAAATATAAAAATAAAAACTACTTGCTAAATTTGGTATTTAGACCTGTTCCGGTTTTCGAGTTATTTCAAAAGAAAGAGTCAGTACATTCATATTGCAGGCCATAGATTTACTAATCCGATAAGATTCAAAATTCAAGAAGATGCAAAATACCACACAAGGCAAGGAAATACTAAATTTCCCCTTTCTAGCTGCTCCGGTTTTCAAATTACATATATCCGCAAGACTAGTACATTCCTATAGCGGACCAAGGACGGGCTGTTTTGTACTGAAGTTCAAAATAAAAAAATACATAAACTATACCGTAAAAGGCAAAGACATGATAAATTTCGACTTTTAAACTGCTCTGATTTAAGAGCTAAAAGGCCAGGACGGGCTAGCCTAAAAAAGTTGAACATCATAAGAATCAAATTATTACACAATAGACAATGACATACCGAATTCTATGTTACCTTGATGAATGGATCTTTATTAGTTTGATACTCAAAGATTTAAATCACACTGACAAACAACACGCTACATGAAGTTAAACAAGAAAGATAAAGAAAAGCAAGTTAAACATAAAGCATTGATTATGAAACACATTCCAACTGAAATGCATTTCTATTTAAACATCTCTAAAGTGCGCTATATTCAGCGCTGATATATTTTAAATTATCACAGTACTACAATAATTTATTATATTTGAAAACCTAAAACTTAAATAAATGACCTTTATTCAAATGAGTTCATCGAAATATAAATCGCTTGGCTCTCTAAGTAAAAGAAATGGACGTTCCATTCATATCACTTTTATTCCAGACTCCAGAGCTAAAATAATCAGTAATTCTTATACAACTCATCTATTAAATTAAAGTCTGCATCCAAACTGCATTCAAACTGCATACACTAAAATTAGGATTCGTTTTAGAAATAATCGAAGTTTGATGATCATTTGAACTCAAAAATTGTAATTGTGTTGGAAGGGGAATATATAGATACACAGGAAATACGCAACAATAAGGCGGGTTTAGGACGGATGCAACACTATATATAAATTTTAAAGAACTGTAAAAATCACGATTTTTACACTGTATATAAAACCATATTTTATTTTAAAGTGGTCAAGTGATCTCTTCATATAATATGGGTGCAATTATTATTTTAATTTTTATTTAAAAAACTACTAAACATATTTTGCTCAATTTTTTTTATATATTTTATAAAATAATTTGAATATTTCTTAAACATTTTCGAAGCAATTTGTGAATTTCAACTTCTCTTTAAAAATGTTTGAGAAATAAGGTCCCATAAGGTTCAATGTATTTACCTTTTTTCTCAACCCGGGTTCTATTAAAACTAATTTTGTGATACTATTCATTTGAATTTTCATATGTCCCACAGACCGTCTCAACAACATACCATTTGTTTTTGTTTGCTTATAATATTTAAAATTATTAATATGTGGGTAATATCATATTTTGAACACAACTGATTTCTAAAATGTATTTTAAAATAATTTAGTTTAGTTATATGAGATTTCTCATTAACATATATTAAATGTAAAACATTAGTATTTAGAATGTCAAAAATCGAGCACTCATATTTTGTCCCCCCCCCCCCCACTGGGTTCCGGTCTAAATTGGGTGGCACTTCCCGGCCATCCAAACAGTTACCTTACACCTCTCTGGTAGGTCGTGTTATATGGTAATTTTCAATTCCCAATATAACATTGCTATTTTGAAAGTGGAAGTGGATCTAAGAAGATGGTCCCTCATACAGCGAGACAATTCATATAACGTTCCCTTAGACACAGCTGGACCGGACGTAGTTCGAGAGTGAAAAAGGGTGCTTCTCGTATTCACGTCAGCACTAGGTACTATATTAGACGGAAGGGGTTGAACCTCTTGACCCGAGAGGTCAATTAACTTCCTGATGGACATGGGAAAATGTTCGTGAGAACTTTCTGCTCGAAAAAGACAATGCTCAAATATCTGATATTTCAAGGGGGGCTTCGGCCAGTTAGATAGCCGGAAGGCGGAGTTATGTATTTACGGAACCAATGAGAGTCTGGGGGCCTAAGAGAGAGGGGAGAGATGAAGAGAGACTAAAACTTTTAAAATTTGAAAATCGAGGAGAGGAGTTGAATTTTTGGAGTGCTAAAAGGTGGTCGCACGAGGGCGACGGGAAGACACGCAGCTTATCGGGAAGTCTGTTTCCTCCTGCCGGTGACAAGTTCCAGTCAACGGCGATGTTCCGAGGTAGGCAATTTCTTTACATGTATTTTGCACGAAGGTCAATTGCTCAGTATGCTCTCACCCTCTCTCCCTATTAACGAAGAATAATGTTAGGGGTGACAAATGGTTTTATTACATTTAATTATGCATGTGTGAAATGGATGTCACACGTAGGACAGGTGTTGATAAAAGCGAATTTCAGAATATGAATTGAAATAGTGTATGTGAGACATTTTATCCTATAGGTAATGTAGGAATGACACGGTATGTTAATTATAATGGTATGATTGTAAATTTAAATGAGTTATTACGAGTGCTGGAATTATTTAACATTCATTGTGGAATTGTTGACTTTATCAAATATCAAATAAGGTTTTAACTTAAGGAAATAAATTCTTTGTTATTGTTTAAAATTAAGCCTCTTCATTTTAATCACTGGTATTATGTATTTCTTTATTTACTCCACTTTACGAGATCGGTCCATGTAGCGTCAATACCTGACGTGTGATGACTCACATATCAGGTCGGACGATCTGGATCTCAACAACAACAACTTATATTTTGTCGGATCTAAAAAATGCGCGCATAACAGTATAGCAGCATTATTTATCAGAACTGGAATTATCTCAGGTCCTGCTTTGGCAGGTCTTCAGCAAAATCTAAAAGAGGTACGATAAAAACTGCAAGCAGGTAGCTATGCAAGACAACCGCTAAATTATTTACATCGACTGTATCGAGGTTATTCCATGCTGACGAAATAGACAATGACACACACAGACTCCCATTCCATACCTGCAATGGGAGAATAATTCAAACTTCGAAAACGCCTCCAAAGAAGGCATTTTGTGAGCATAAGTTTTTGAATAGATAGTTATAGGCTATTATTAAAATACAGCTGAATGAATTATGTTAATATGAGCTAACAAATGTATGATATTTTGACACATCTTAAGAAGACATTTTCTGTTTACTGTAGTTATAAATGAACTAGGCAGTAATTTAAAAGCAGATAAAAGTGATATTTTATCAAGGTGATAAAAAATCTATATTTTTGTATGTAAATGTATTGCATAAAAAATCGAATGACATTATTCATTTTATGAAACAAGAAAGTTCAATCATGCTTAAAGCATTGATAATGAAACACTTTCCAACTTCAATGCAATTTTATTTAAACATGTCTAAAATGCAATACATTCCTCGGTAATATTTTAAAACTTATCACAATACTACATTAATTTATTATATTTGAAAACATAAACCTTCATCGAAAAAAATGAACTTTATTCAAATGACGGCATTGAAATATAAATTGCATGGTTTAAACATCTCTAAAATGTGATACATTCTTCGGTAAAAATTTTAGAATTATCATAATATTACAATAATTTATTATATTTGAAAAATTCATCGAAAACAACTGAAATTCATTCAAATGACGTCATAGAAAAAATAACACGCCTGGCTTTCTCTATAAAAACAACATTTCATTCATGACCAAGACCAAGACGCTTCATTCCGGGCTTCCATGGGACAAAGTCCCTCACGCCCACATCAGAAAATAATAATGTCCACTGAAACTGATTTTTAGCAATATGCGATGGTTGAAGAATGCACTCTTTCACTGAGTGAGGTGCTGTGTAACAATCTGCCTCGTGGGGTTGCTTGGTTGTGATCGGGGACGACTCTGGAGTCGTCTTCGTCTTGGAGTGGCGAAGTACTACGGCTGGAATCTAAGCAAGGGGAGGAGGGCGGGGCCTGAAAGGCTGGGACCAATAGAAAAGTAGGCACAGTGTGGGCGAAGATCAGTGGTTGATTAACGTTAAGATGAGTTTAAAATAAGAAAGTCTACAATAAATAAAATTTAATTTCAATAATTTAGATTTAACTGTTACAGTGTAACTAAGAAGGTAACTGTTAACAAAATATTTATTAAATGAAAAAGTGGCAAGACACACTGCGCTACAGGCGCGGTTACTGTAACTTTCCGAACATGTTGCAAAGAAAAAAGGCCCTTTTCAGGGGCACAGGTGAGCAATTTTGAGTAAAATTTAAATTAGATCTAGAATATACAACACACTAAGCGCGAGACCGGGCTGGCACAGCAAGAAGGATAAATCAAAGCATAAAAAAAAAGTCAAGTTCCGAAAGAGAATACGTGGCAGAGCCAGGTGCGAAGTTAGGGGGGGGGCGCATCTGCAAGAGCATGGAAGCTCTCGTAGACGAACCAGACCAAGTCAATTTGCGTAGTCGCCGTACGCAGTTTAGGAAGCGCTCTTTTGAACGCTTCTAGAAGTAAATCTTTGTCTAATGAGTTTCTCATATCAATGAGGGTCATAAAAAAGTCGGTGTAGTTGATAGCATTGCTATCAACTGGAGATTTGGAATTTCGATTGGCGACGGCTGGGACCGACGAATTAGGAATTTGTCCGGGATTTTTGGAAATATTAGAATTATTACTTGCCATTTGTGAGTCCATTGGTTCCTGGGGACCAGAAACGACTTTGGCAAAATTTATGTTGGGCTGTATGCCAGCAGGTTGGAAAGAACGACGGTTCCCTGGGTCTAATCCAGGGGGGGGTGCACTGTGGCTGGATTTAGAGTTATACTGGGGTTTGTCCCTATGTCTCATAGTCACAGGCGAGTTGCCCGGGTTTTTCGGGCAGCCCCGCCAGCTAGCAGCATGTGCACCCCCGCAGTTGCAGCACAGCTTAAAATCGGCTTTGCAGTCGGTGGCGGAGTGGGGTCCGGCACATTTGACGCAGCGCAGTGGTAGCCTACATGCCAGACTGCTATGGTAAAAACCATTGCACGAATGACACTGGCTAGCAAAGCCTCTGCGCCCCATGTAGGGCTCCACAATCACTCCTGTGCCTATGAGCACAGATATTTTGAAGAGTTCATCCGAGTTAGTCCCGGGGGCTAATTGAAGGTAGTACAAAGGGAGTGGCTGTCTGCTTCCTCTTTTAGTGAGTCGTACTACGCTAAGCACTTGGTAATCAAGGGCTTCCATACATCCTTTGATAAGGTCGGTATCTGTGTTAATGGGGAGTCCCCTAATGACACATTTGACCGGAAGGTCCTCTTTTAGGGAGAAGGTCTTGAACGGAGCACCGCTCTTAGTGAGAAAATTTACACAATTTCGATGTTCTTCATCATTTTGGACGACTATTCTAAAGAATTGTCGGTCTAGGACCGGAACAATTTCAGGAGCATACCTTTTCAGGTTGAATATGATGGACGGCCACTCCGGGCAGGAAGCACTAACAAAAATGGGCGGTAAAGTCTGGGGTTTCGGCAAATTTGCCGCATGGTCGTTCTTTCCAGTACCGGTCGAGCTGTGATTGGACGTCTCTGAATCCTTTGAGAGAGTACGTTTTCTGTTGGCTTTAGAAGTTTTGTGAATAAATCCTTCTGCATCCGTATAAGTACGGGGGTTAATAGTCCTATTAGTATAATTTAAATTAGTATTTTGATCAGAGTTTAGATTATTGCCGGCATTTACATCGGCAGAGTCAAATTCCATAGAATTAGTTACTTGGCACGTGGCCAGATTAGAGCTAGAATTTACATTTGAGTTTACCTTTTGGTTTGATTTTAAGTTAGCTTTTAAATTTACATCAGTAGGTTTAGTAGTTTTATTATTAGTGAGTTTTACATTATCAGTTTCCTGAATGCTATCTGCAGAGTCAGTGGCTTTGGGAGCCTTAGTATTAGGGTTAGGGGGGAGGGGGGGTAGCTAAGACATGCTTACCATCCGAGTACTCCGCCATCTTGTCAGGCTTGGTCCTCTCATCATCAGTAGAGTCGGTGTTGGTTCCAAATATGGTTGCTCTTTTTGCAGAAACCTTCCTCTCGAGATCGGCAACCTGTTGCTCTAGGTACGAATAATTAACTTCCGTAGTGTTGGAGTCGAAGCACACTTCCATATCAATCGAAGTAACGTCACTCTTGCGTGGTGCACTCGCGGTCTTCTTCCCCATGTCGGGAGCTCGCTCAGACACAACAGGAATAGAATCACAGGAACAGAAATGACATTTCATTCATGAATTATTTCCCATTCATGTCATTCATCATACTACAATAATTTATTTAATTTAAAAATTAAGACCATGGAGCTACAAGTAATTAAACTCTGCGTAAAACTTCATCGAAAAAAATCGTCCTTCTCTTTTTAAAATCAGTGAATATTTCATTCATATCATCTATGCAGACTCCATGAACTAAATGCTTTTGTGTTAAAAAAATACAGCAATTCTAATACAACCCATTCTACATATTTTGATGTTTACATTGTACATAGGTGAGAAATAGGCTTCGTTGTAGAAATAATCAAATTTGGATGAGCATTTAAACTCAAATATATTGTAATTGCGTTGTTTCAGTATGTAGATGCACAGAATTTAAGTAAAAATAAAGTGGTTTTAGAACGGATACAACACTCAATATGAATTAAAAAGAACTTTAAAAATCACGATTTTGAGACAAGATGGATGCAATATATCAATTTGAAATGGGTCACGTGATCGCTTCATATAAGAGGTATTATTATTATTTTAATTTTTATTTAAAAAACTACTGAATATATTTCGCTGAATTTTTTTTATATATTTTACGGAACAAATTAAATATTATCTAAAATTCTCGAAGCAATTTGTGAATTTTAAATCTGCTTAAAAATGTTTGATAAATTAGGTCCCATAGGGCTCAATGTATTTCATTTTTTAAACCGGGTTCAATCCAAAACTAATTGGGTGATATTATTCATTTATATTCCCATAGGTCCTACAGGCCGTCTAAACAACATACTAAAATTTCATTTTGATTAAGTCATTTTTACGGCAGTTATAGTGCTAACGGACAGACTGACAGACAGACAGACAGACAGGTAGACAGACAGATTGAACAAAGTCATAAACACTTTTCAACTTTGTTGTTAAGTGTTAAAAACTGATGGGAACAGCGCATGACATTCACTACTGACTCACTTTTATGTTCTCTTTATCTCTTACAATTCATTAAATGTAATTTAACTGCACAAAGTAACCAGCATAATTCAATTTTCGTTTTCATGTGATGATTGGACGTAATTTTGGGGATAGTAAAAATACGAAGAGGTGGAATAGTAAAAATACGAAAAAATTAAAATATCTCAACGGCTGATCTTAAAATTATGGGGATGATCTTATTATTTTCATCTTCCAAAATTTCGTATAAAACATGCAATTTAATTGAAACATTTGAGCAAACGTAGTCTTCTGTTTCAGATTTTGACGATTTGTGTGGGCTATTTCGCAAATAAATACAGGTTCTTATTTTCTGAATCGTACCAAAATCTAATCAGCACCAGGGTAATCTACAAGGGATTTATCTACGAAATCTTGGGAAATGTTGTTCATTATTACTTTACGTGCAAATGAGAACGAGAATTGAATTATAATTGAACTAAATTTAATTAAAATGAAGATAACGTGGATATAAGTCTGCAGTGAAAGTCATGTGCTGCCCACATCGGATTTGTACTTTTCCTGCTATACATGGTAATTTATGGGGAAAGTATTGGAATAGTGTAGAAAATCGTAACTAGAGTTTTAAACGGATCTACACGTTTTGAAACCTCTAGAATACGAACAAACTATTTTTAGAGTGTCGCCTGCGTATGTGTGTTTGTCCGTCTGTCTGTGCAGATTTTGTATCTACTCTAACTATAAAACTTATTAACCTAATTTCATAATAGTCCCTTGAAGTCCCTTGATGATTAATCTGGTGCTGATTATATTTTAGAGGAAAAAGGATCTGCTTTTTATTTTTATTTTTTTCGAAAAGGTCCGCAAAATTCGTTAAATATAAAAAAGACTACATATGCTCAAATATATCGATTAAATGCTTGTTTTATTCGTAATTGTTGATGATGAAAAAAAAAATAAGACCAACCCCATTATTCTAGGGCCAGCTGTTCTCGAGGTAATTTAGTTTATTCGCTTTTGTCTGCGCCCTTTTGAAAATAAGTCCAGTTACTAAATGAAAACGAAAATTGAACTAAAAGAGCAAATTCAGTATAATGTTAAATAATTATAATAAATAAGTAAATAAGTTGGTATCACGTCTGATTTCAATAGCAAATAGATCAAGCACACAAATTTGATAGAAAGTCTTTATTACACTTCTTATAAGACGTACAAAAACGATAAAAGGCCAGAGCGCTTTCGAGCGTAAATATTATCTTCATCAGTGGCTACATGGAAATTAAAATGGTCGTTCATATATAGACTAGAAAAGATGACAAATTTGCATAAATACAATTAGTGAATGAACTTCCGATTATCAAAGGAAAATTACACCAAAAAGCTTAAAATATTTTTAATAGATTCAAAAACGAGTATATCTCAAGAAAAGTACAATTAAAAATACTATTTTTATTACAGGAATGCAAATTCAAAAAGGACAGTCAGACCCAATCCCCAAGAGGATGACGGCAAAGATAACTATGAAGAGATTTGAATTACATGGAGTCGAGAATGAGTCGCCAAGCATAACTTAAAATTTGAACGGGGTAAAATTACAAATCGACGCACGGAAGATATAAATAAAAAGGGATTCAAAAAGGATAATATTACAGGGATTATTACAACGCATTAAAAGGAAAGTTTTTTTCAAAAATACGCAGATAATTATCTTTAATAACATAATCAGCAAGGGCCGTTGAAAGTTTACCACCTTTGACATCCCGAGCGTGTTCTGCTAAACGGATGCCAACATTGCGTTTGGTACTGCCAATATAAAATTTATAGTTACCATCTGTGGACAACAGGAGAATCACATACACCCCAGTAAAGCTTTTAAAGTCATCCATATCCTGAAGTTTATCATTAAATAAAGTAGTGATATTAGAGTGAGCAGGCCGGAAAAAAAACTCATGATAGAACTGAATAAAGGAGGCAAAAAATCTTAGGATGGTACGGAAAACTAGATTTATAAGTTAAACGATCCTTTAAAGCAACAGTTTAGTATCAATTTAAGTAAATTTACGGCGAACATGGGCGAAAATCTTATGTATGAACTCAATAAGCAGCCTCATGGTCAAGGTTAAAGATAAGATCAATTTCATCACTCAAAGGAGAGATAGAAGAACAGACATTAAAGGCACGATTAAAATAAGCGTTAAAAAAGATTTTAGAGGAAATAGGATGGTAAGAATTAGCGGGTATACCGGAATTAGTAAAAGAGGGTTTACGGAAAACAGAAGTGTCAAAACCATCAGCACAACGGGGAACCGGAACATCAAGAAAAGGCAAGGAACAATTAGATTCGCGCTCAACAGTAAAATTAATCGAAGGGTAAAAATCATTAACCTTAGACAAAAGAAGGAATATATTACTTAAATCACTATCCCAAATAATAAAAACATCATCCACGAAACGACACGAAACAATGGGGCGGGGGGGGGGGGGGAATCGGCAAAAAAAGGCAATATCTCATCCTCGAGCTCCTGCAAAACCGCCTCGGCCAAAATACTATATCATAGGTGCACCTCAAGTTTGCAAGTAAACAGCATCACGGAAACCAAAATAATTTGTCTCCGCAACAATACTCAAAGCAGAAGTGATTGCGTCGATGGTAGGGGTTTTAAAATAATGCATGAAATAACAGCCATAAATAATTATGGCTGTTATATTTTCATGCATTTAAACTCAATTTAATGAATTATTGAAAAAAAAAAGAAAACGTGAATGTCAGTCGGAAATGTGAGTCTGAGGGAAAATCATGTACTGCTTACGTTAGAATTTTTTAGCTAAATTGGATGCATGCAATTCTTGCATGTCATTTAGCATGAAATGCGGTTTTTTTATCCCGAGTCGTACCAAAATCGAATCAACAGCATAATCACTCACAAGTAACAAACCTGTAAAATTTTATGAAATTTGGTCAATTTCTTGAGTGAATACATTGCACAGACAGTCATACGCACACAGACAAAAAACATAGACATAGACACATACACAGACAAACACACATCCATACATACAGATGTGATGATACAAATTGTTTTTTTAGTGTGTTATACCGTTCCCAAAACGTGGTGATTCGTCAAAAACTCGTGTTTGGACTTTTGACACAATTCAAATACTTTCCCTATACATTAACAAGTATTGTAGGGAAATCAGAGAAGTACCCGCCCCACCCGAAGGTACACGGGAGACAACGAACCCGTCGTCCCGACAGCAGCCGAGCACCCGGCACAGCACCAGACCCAACAACCAGTAGCCGAAGCCACCCAGCAAGGTCCGACACCCGCCTCCAGCCGAAACACCAAAAGGCACCAAACAAACACGAAGCAGCCATCCTCCTGCCCACAAAAGAGGGTCATCCTCCACTGGAAACAACACACGGAAACACAACAAACCACAACAAAGAAACAATAACAATAAAAACAAAATCAACCAGACTCGGTTGGCAAAAAATACATTCTAAGTGTGCCTATAGGAAGTGTAGGAATAATGGCTACCACAAGAACTTTAATCTATACAAGCATTAAGTAAACTTACAATTTCATATCTTACAAATCCAAAATCCAAACAGACTGACACCAAAGTCTAATTTGAAGGCGGGTTCCATTACATTTACAAGAGTTTCATTTACAAGAGTATCCATTCCTTTTATAAAAACAATTTATCTTGAAATCAGCAAAATAAAGCATTATAACTATACAAAATAACTTGCCACACAAAGATCTCTACCAAAAGGCAAAATTTCCACAAGTCATTATACAGCTAAAAATCTTGAAATCAACAAAGCAGAGCACAAAATAGAACTTATATACAATATGTACAAAAGAATACATGACCTTCCACACAAATTTACTCATCCAACTCTTTATTGAGCAAATTCTTAACAATAGAGCAAATTCCTTCTTTGCTTTTGTATCCTTTACAAAGATTAATAATCGTTGCCTGTTTAAAATTCAGTGGAAAGAACTTTGTTCTTATACCTTCCCAGAGCTTGCATCTATAGATGTTGTGTTCTATAGTGCCCTCTTCACTTCCACAAAAGCAAAGTTTGCTCTTGTTGAAAAATCTATGTTGATAAGACCTGAATGCACCATGTGTAGTGAGGATTTGCTTTATGTAGAAGTTCCCATGTGCAACTTTGGTAGATACCTTAGGAATCTGTCTATATAACTGTCTACCTTTTATGCTACAATCCCATCTTTCCTGCCACTCTGCTAGACAGTAATTTTTGATCATGTTTTTGAGTTGGATTTTTGTGGTACCAAAAACTTTCTTTTCTGGTAATTTTAAGGCCTCTTTAGCAAGTTTGTCCGCCTCTTCGTTCCCTTGGAGGCCGACGTGTGCCTTTACCCAATACATCCTGATACCATAATTGTTGTTTATTAACTTTTCTTTTAATTGATAAATCCACTTGTTCTTAATGTTATAAGAATTCAAGGCCATCAGTACAGATCTTGAGTCCGTGAACACATTCACATCTCTGATTTCATTTTCTATTATGAAGTCTATTGCGTTCCATATCGCATATAATTCAGCATTGAAAACTGTGTTATTGTCATCTATTCTCTCCTGCCATACCTTGAATATATTATCCTTATTATACATGACGAAGGCACTTCCTACCTTTTCATTGATTTTAGATCCGTCAGTATATATTTCCAGTTCGTAATCCTTACTTCTTCCTATACTCCACTTTATACCTTGTTCTTCCCAAGGCATATTATTGTTAATGAAAGGTAATTCCACTTCACTAGGATTCACTTGAACACTACCAATACAGATTTCTTGTTTCCAGTGAAGAAGTTTATATAACTTGATCTCGTTTCTTATCCTGATGTCAAGTGGTAAACATCCTGCCAATACTTGAAGCGAATCATTAGATACGGTTCTATAGCATAACAGAGCCATTCTCTGTATCTGGTTTAATTTGTCGTTTTTCCTTCTGTGGTCTTGGTACCATATCTCTGCCCCATACATGATCATTCTCTCTGTGGCTTTCATGTATATTTCTTTTATGACTTTGGGGCTAAGACCCCAAGTTGCTCTTGATAATCTTGTCAATTTATGGTGGAAATTGTAAACTTTATTTCTCACCTCCCTTAAATGGGCCATCCAGGTTAGCTTTTCATCAATAGTTAAGCCCAAGTACTTTAACTCTTTATTGTAACTGATTCTTTGACCTCCGAGTTTAATTCCCGGTATATGGGTCACCTTCTTCTTATATCCGATAATCGTAAAGAGTGTTTTATCCTTATTAAGGATTAGTCCGTACTTAATAGTCCACTCCATAATCTTGTTTATGGCATCCGTCCCCAAATTAGCAAACAAGTAAGATGCTTTTGCTTTAATAAGTATAACAATATCATCCGCGAAAGCCTGAATGGTAGTGGCATTATGTCCAAAATTTACGTTTAACACTCTATCTGCTATTACAAGCCATAATATCGGTGCTATACTGGATCCCTGTGGGATTCCCTTGTTATAACTTAAGTACACTCCCTTTTCTTCCACTTTAACATATCTCTCATTTAAAAATTTTTTAATCAGATTTAAAATCAACTTCGGAGTTTTAAAATCAATCAATTGTTGGATTACATCTCTCCACTTGACCGAATTAAAGGCATTAGAGATATCCATAGATATAAGACAAGTAATTAACTGTTCAGCTCTATTTACATTTATCTGATTTGTTAATGCCTTAACTGCATCAATTGTACTATGGTTTTTCCTAAAACCATATTGGTTTTTATTAAGCTTCCCCTCTAAATAATAAGTCAATCTCTTGGTCATAAATTTGTCCAAAACCTTTCCCCATATGGGGAGTAAGCATATAGGTCGATATGCTTCTGGTGTATTAAGGTCCTTTCCGTCTTTTGGAATGAGAACTACTCTTGCCTTTTTCCAATGATTTGGAAAAATTCCATTTAAAAGACAAACATTCATTATATTTAGGAACCACTTACTATCTATATAAAACATTTCTTTTATAATGTCCATTGTTAGGCCATTTATTCCGGGTGCCTTATTATCATCAAATTCCTGTATAACTTTACTGATTTCATATAAGGTGAACAACTCTGTACTCACATCACAATAATTTTCACTAGGTATTGTTTCTATACTAATTGTAGGAAGTATTGTAGGGAAAATAAAAACTGTCCCAAACTAATATTTGTTTTACTTTAAACATTTTCATAGCATAAACATTTTCATTTAAATGCGTATTATGTACCGCATTCATTTTACATTTTGTATATGATTTTAAATACCCCTAGATGCTCGAATGAATGGAATAAATTTCAAATTAAACTACACATTTCTTAAATATCCTTCTGAAGAAGAGCTAATTGATATTCGTAAATATTGAATACGGAGATTCCTCTTATTAATGTCCTTGAAAGGCATATAATGTATTCTGTGAATGCATTTGCTGAATACTGAGAGTTTTTATTCCAAATCGCACAAAATACCACTGCATAAATATATTTAAATCTCTGTGGTTAAGAAATAGCATGCAGTGCTGCAGTGCAATAATTGGCTTCAATCATATATAATGTTGAAATGTCTAACTTCATTGAAAATTAATTTCAAAGTTGAAATATAGAATTCATATTTACCTGTCTAAGAGATAATTCTAGGAATTAGAAATTGTTGAAGATGGTTTTGAAAACTATTTCTCTAGCAGACAAAAATGATTAATATAAACGATTGCAAACAGTTTTATTTAGAATTTTAAGTTTATAATTTTTTAGAGCTATACATTAAATAATATAAATTTCATTTCAAAGTGGCGATACTCTGTATAAGCCCATATCTTATTTTATAATTTCTCTTACTGAAAACTGAAAATTATAACTAATTAACTATTATCCACTATTATATCCAGTTTCTTCATTTAAAAGCACATTATGGATCAAATCCAATTGCTACTTTCTACAACTGTCTTACAGAGAAACATATTTTTTTCGAAAAATTTTAATTTCAAGATATTGAGGAAACCATTTTGTAAAACCTATTTATCTCCTTCCAAATACTATTGGACACATGACTGTAGTAGTGTACATGAATGAATGTTTTTGGTGTGTAAACAATAACTTTAAAAATATTGATTTTACTACAGTGCGATTATGTATGCAAATACACTATGTAAAAAATTAACACTTGAGATAATTTTTTGTTAATGAATGGCTATTCATTTTTTTAAATATTTAACACTTTCAGGATTTCATATCATTATTTCATGTGCTGAAGAGATGGTAATTCTAGGAGCACTAGTAACAGTATTGTCTAAGTATGCAAAAGTAATTTTAAATGCATTATAGATGCAATATATAAAGTAGTGTGCATTAATATAAATTTGACAAATATTTGCATTCCCCATTCATTGGTGTAATAAGTCTGTTATACCAACTCAAAATTAAAATTACCTGTTACAGGTTTTTAAAAAAAATAATTTGCAAGCAGAAGTTCGTGAACAGATTCTCTTTTATGTCGTTCTGATAACTAATGGTATATAATTGATTATTATTTCCAATATCAAGAAGGCTTTATAAATGCAAAATAATAAAACTAATAATATAAGGAAAAATAACAGATAGGTAATGCCTCAAACGGCTTCTTGCTTTCCATGTCCCTCCACCACTCCTCAGAGCTCCCCAGCTCTGAGGAGTTTCGGAAGCTTCTCTGCTCTGAGGAGTTCTAGAAGCTCCTCAGAGTGTTTTGCAACTGATAATGCTGTCAGGATTCAGAGAACGATTTCCTTTACAGAGAAGATAGTAAGAATCAGACAAAAGCACGGTACTCTGTAAAACAGTCCTGTTCAGTAGAAAGGCGGAAGATCACAACAGCCTCGTGGCAAAACTCGACCAATCGGGCAAAATTGTGTGCTCCAATGTCTTCCAAACTTTTCATGAAGTGCAAATCTTCTATTCTTCTTGATGTTTAATGGAAAGAGTTCCCTGACATTTTATTCTTGAATGTGAAACATTGTCATTTACAATTCGGAAAATCCCAGCACAGTTATTCGCCAATTTGCTAACCTGTTCATTTCTATATATCCCGCAACGTACCAGGATTCATTGGTTCACAACTGTTTTCATCTTAAATTGTAAATTTCGTATGAAAGTCTGACGTTCTATCACGTCTTTGGAAGACTGTTTATGGGTTGAACCGTTGGGGGGATTAGATTAGTAGCTCTAGGCTCAGACAATATGACAACATTTATCAAATACCATGGAAGGAAGGTGAACGTTGTAGGATAAGCCACTTTGGTTGGGTTACAGAATTAGCATCCGATTACAGTAATCACAAATTGACACAGCTCCCAAGAAAGCTATTCCTAGACACAGAAACCAAAATACAGAACACTATAAATGGGTTTACCTTCAAAGACGTTCTTCAGACTACATCCTATAAGTGTACCCCATTTTATACAAATCGACACAAAACAGATAAAAGATGAATGGCTGGAAAATGCGGGTAGAGCTTCATACTATAGATAGTTTAGACTATAATCTTTTTACGTTCGAATAATTCTGAAAGTATAAAGGCGCTTCAAAAGCCTAACGTTTGAAATAAATCCGAATGAAGTACTGAGTTGCCATCCTGTTCTATTCGTGGGGATTTTCTAACAGATAATAAATAATTCAGCAACATTAAATTCTACAACAATAACATTTTTATTCACTTACTTTCAAGTGCTGAATAATTCATTGGTTACTCGCAGTGAGAAAGACTAGAAATAAATTACATATTTTTTGGTAGAATGCAAGTTAAAAAGTTAGCAATCTCAAATTTATGCCTTTGCCGATTGTTATTTTTCTATAGGAAACGCATTATATGTATAAAGTAAAAAAAATTTGATGTGGGCAACATATGACTTTCCTTATATAATGAAATGAATTTACAACTTTTACAGTTAAAAAAATGTTATTCTTATAGTAAATACTTATATTCTTTCCAAGATATTGAATTTTCTTCAATTAGTCGTCATTTTCATTGATTTAGCGTCATTTTTATCAATTTGTCGAGATTTTTGTTAATTTGGCAACGATTTAAAATGTTGCCAAGTTGGCGACATTCCGCCAAATTCGTCGCCAAAATCTCGCCAAGCGTTATGGACGAAGAAATAAATTATTCTTACACCGGATAAATGACTATTGGCATTCAAATACAAAAGTATTACTCCAAGTATTTTTTTTCATGAATGGAACGAGCTAGATCCACGAGAATGATGTCACCAAATTTATCGTATGGTATTACATATGAAAAGTGAACATGTTTCACAATAGGAAATATATATTTTTTTTATACAACTTTTTGATAATTTTTTTGAAAAATGTGCAATATATCGAGAACGGTTCATGTTAGTGTTCTAAAATATATGTCAATCGTTTTCTAATGAAAAGTTACTTAAGAAATGTCAATTTTCGTAACTTTATTAGCGGTTTTGATTTTTTGACGATTTTTTCAAAATTTAACTCGAAAATTTAGGGGGCTTCTGGACATTCGATTGCGTATAAAAACAATAGGCTTACAGTGTTTACGGGTTGTGATTTCTGTACCAAATTTCATTCGAATCGGTCTATTCGTTCGTCAGTTATCGTGCCTACTGACTCACTGACAACCACACACACATACTTTCACACACACACACACACACACACAGACATCTCTTCAAAAATGTTTGATTCGTCATCAGGGATGCTTGAAACGTGCTCTCCCGTCGAAAACTCGAATTCGTATTTTCGACCCCGTCACAATACTTTCCTTATACATTATGTATATAAGGAAAGTGATATATATGTTTTCAATAGTCTTGTAGTAGTTAACAAGAATCTAGCTAACGATAGGCAGCAGTAAGTTTCCTTGTTTCGTAAAGAATTAAACAAGAACAGTTTTTTCCGTTAATGCTTATCACTCTAGGGTTTGATATAATTTGATTCGATTATTTTGCACATTACCGTTCTTTTAATGTTCTTTAAAATAATTTTAATTAGGGTCCAAAGTTTAAATTATATTTCGAACATGTCACATTTTAACTTATAGAGATATCAATCTGTAAATGAAATTGAAATCTTGGTCATATGGGTATAAAAAATTAGAATGTAAAGCATTTGACACCAAATGCTGCTCACAGAAATTGGCTAGAAGTGCAATGTATGTGTTTGCCATTTTAAGATATCTGACGTTCAGGATTTTCTTCGATCATAATTCATTGTGTTTCAAAAAAGCAAACGACTGAATTTTTTGAACTTTTCTATATCAGAATCTGTATGGAATAAGTAGTGTTTTCATCAAAATTTTAAATTTCTAAATGTTGATGTCAATATATGTTTTAGGACTTTCTGAGCACGTTATTGCTGAAGTGATGTCCGTCTGTTTGTCTGTTGTCGATTTTTACTTTCCTTATATACATTAATGTATAAGGAAAGTATTGTGACGGGGTCGAAATTTCGAATTCGAGTTTTCGACGGGAGAGCACGCTTCAAGCATCCCTGATAACGAATCGAAAATATTTGAGGTGATGTCGGTATGTGTGTGTGTGTGTTGTGTGTGTGTGTGTGTGTGTCTGTGTGTGTGTGTGTGTGTCTGTGTGTGTGTGTGTGAAAGTATGTGAGAGTGTGTGTGTGTGTCAGTGAGTCTGTGGAGACGATAACTGACGAACGAATGGACCAATTCGAACGAAATTTGGTACAAAAATTACAATCCGTTAATACTAGAAGCTTATTGCTTTTATACGCAATATAATGTTCAGAACCTCCCCCCCCCCTAAATTTTCGAGTGAAATATTGAAAAATCATCAAAAAACAAAACATCTAATAAAGTTACGCAAATATACATTTCTTATGAAAATGATTAATGTAAATTTTAGAACACTAGTATGAACCGTTCTCGAGATATTGTACATTTTTCAAAAGAATTATTAAAAAATTATATAATATAAAAACAGAATATTTCCTATTGAGAAACATGTTCACTTTTAATATGTAATACCATGCGATAAATTTAGTGACATCATTCTCGTGGATCTAGCTCGTTCCATTCATGAAAAAGGATACTTTGAGTAATACTGTATTTGAAATCCAATAGTTATTTATCTGCTGTAAGAATGCATTACTTCTCCATCCATAACGCTTAACGAGATTTTGGCGACGAATTTGGCGGAATGTCGCTTTTTTTAAATATATATTACCAAATCAAAGCAAATCTCGCCAAATGGATAAAAATGACGCTAAATCAATGAAAATAACGACTATTTGACGAAAATTCAATATCTTGGAAAAAATATAAGTATATACTATAAGAATAGCCTTTTGTAGAAATAGAAATGTTTTTTTACTGTAAAAGTAGTAAATACATTGAGTTATATAAGGAAAATCATGTGCTGCCCACATTAGATTTTTTTTGTACACGATAGTTATTACAAATATCAATGGATTTTCATGAAATTTTCTATTATATTCTGTTAACTAAAATCTAGAACCAGATGCATTTTTTACTTTAAAATTCGAATGAAAACTTTGAAATTTATTCAAAACTTTATATTTTCTTGATATGGCCGCATTGGACAAAATTTGATATATTCATGAATAAAATAGGTTATGTAAGGCTCACTGATCAAGAAACTTTATAGTTTCAATAATTTCAGTGAAAGCGTGCAGAGATACAATTTCTGCCTTTGTGGCATTACTAGACCACTCTAGGGGGAAGGGAAGCTATCTCCCTTTTGGGATACATTATCAAACCGTTTAAAATGAAGGGTAAGCCTTTTAAATGAAGGGCAAGCCTTTTAAATGAAGGGCAAGCCTTTTAAAATGAAGGGTAACAAACACAGCGAAAATATTCCAAACTGGAGAGAAATTTCCACAACATTTTTCGATGTGTGTGTTTTAGCTCTATTTGAAGTACTCACCTTTTGTTTCATCGTAGTTCGTATTTGGCCGTGGTTAATGTCGCACACTGTTCAACCTGATCATTTGACCTGAAGAAAAGGGTTTATAATGCCATCGAAACAACTGTAGTCGCCTTAAGGACATATGACTGCTTTTTTCATGGAAATTTTGAAAACATTTATCATACAAGCAGCAGTTCAATTTATTGTAATTTTTATGTTATTCAACATATGTCCTCCGCATTTTTTGTACATTTATATTGTGTGAAGAAACCATTTTTATAAGTATGGCTATACAAGAAAATAATGAAATATACTAATTCCAACAGGGATACTTCTGTGAGACACAAGTTTCAGTCAGGCACATCACATAACGTAACTCAAGGGTCTGTCCAACAGTCTGACACACAGTCGGACATCTCTAGCCCTCTAAGAAGAAAAATCGAGTTGCAGAATCTGCAAAATAATTGACTTCAAGGACATTCATGGCAAAATCTCAATGGTTCACAATTTGGTAATTATTGTCTGCGCTTCTTAACAGAATCGAGGTGGTAAATGTTGAAAACGTTGCAGAGTCAACTTCGACGATAAGAACTTGCAATTTCGTCCCAATAGCTCAATGGTAGAGCGTCGGCTGGCAGTGTCAGAAACGCCCTAGAAATTTACCCAACTTCACACGTTTCAATATGTACGAAAATAATTACAACTGCTTTTCAGGAACCAGAAACTTTACTTCAAAACTTAACATTCGTACAGCCAACGTCAACTCGTAAACAAAACCGCTCGTTCATCTGACAACGTCTACAGAAACCCAAGAGTGTTGCCATAGCATTATTACAAAACTAAAATAAACAAATTCACAAGAAATGCAAATTTAAACATAAAACTTGAATAACAAAATCAATGTGTGTTACTTAACATTCTCCCACCTTTTGATTTAAACATTATAATCAAAACTTACAATAAATTAAAGATAAATTAACATTTAAATGGAAATTAAACTTTTCTACATTTATCTAAACCTAGATGGGAGTCTAATTGTTCTGCCACTTCTAGTAACAACAGTCTTTCGTTGAGCAGAGGGTGAAGTGTCCACAACCCTTTTCTCACTAGCTACAGTATCAGTTTCTGGTTCTCGGGATGGACATTCAATTTCAAGAGGGAAAATTCTCTGAACTGGTCGAATTAGTTCCCCCGTTGCTGTCTTTAATTTCACAACTCTGTTGCTGCCATCTTTTCCGGGATAAACTTCAGTTATTTTTGCCATTGGCCAGAAAGTTCTTTTCTTATTCTCGCATTCAATGAGAACTATATCTCCAATTTTGACATTCAGCATTTTCATTTTTCCTCCTATGTTGCACTAATTGGCCAAGATACTCTACTCTAAATCTTTTCCTTAGCTGATCCTTTAATGTCTGCTGATATCTCAGTCTTTTTGTGAGATCCACTTTGTCCAAAAGGTCCAAGTCTGGCACTCCCACCGTCTGCATGTCCTGCAAAAACATAGCCGGAGTCAAAGGAGTTAGGTTTTCAGGATCTTCGGAAATGTAAGTCAGTGGTCTGGCATTAATTATTGCTTCGCAATCGCAGAGAATGCTCATCATTTCTTCATAGTCTAAAGAAGCTGTTCCCAAGACCCGTCTCAACAGTCTCTTAACCATCTGCACAAGACGTTCCCAAAACCCTCCCCACCAAGCAGCGGAGGGTGGATTGAACTTCCAAGTAATTCTTTTGACTGCTGTTTCTATTTCAATGGTTTTCCAATCAATTTTTTGTAGAAGATTATCAGCTCCGACAAAATTACTTCCATTATCACTATAGATGGTATTAGGTCTTCCACGACGTGCTATGAACCGTCTGAAACTGAGCAGAAAAGCTTTAGTAGATAATGATGTTATGAGCTCCAAATGAATAGCCCTATAAACAGCACACGTATAAAGAACAACCCAACTTTTCACACCTCCCCTCAATATGAGGGGTCCAGCCAGATCTACTCCAGTAATTTCAAAAACTGACGCTTGTCTCACTCTGTCTTCTGGAAGAGGAACTGGAGTTGTTTGTATACATTTTGCATTGTGTCTCTTGCATCTAATGCATTTCGAAATTACACGGCGTACTGTTCTCCTTCCATTAAGTATCCAGAATTTTTCACGCAAATCTGACAATAAGGAATGTAATCCGGCATGAAGTTTGGTTGCATGGTGTTCTTGGATGATAAGTTCTACCAATTTATGTTCGCTTGGCAGTAGTATTGGGTACTTGAAATTGTCTTCATCTTTACGCTCTGTCAACTTTGTTTCCACTCGAATTAAACCATCACGGTCTTTCAACAGACACAAGGATTTCAAACTATTTAACCGTTCCTTGGTAAAGGTGTCTCTTTGAACAGTTTTGATAATTGCCTTTTCAGCTTTATTCAACTCATCAGCAGATAATTCTCCAGTGTTTCGATCATGAATGTTCTTTCGAGCATTCTGAAGAAATCTCAAAATCCATCCTACCATTCTTATAATTTTTGTATACTTTGAAAAATATGATAGAAACCATGTCTCTTTAAACGTTTTACTCAACAGAACCGCAGAGATATTTTTTCTTTCTTGCAGCACGTCTATTTCATTAACCGTGCATTCAGAGCGGGGCCAATCCTTTTCATTCTGTTTCAGCCATGGAGGTCCCTCCCACCATCGGGATTCAATTAATTTCTTCACTGAGCATCCTCTGGAGGGCAGATCAGCAGGATTATTTTGGCTATTAACATGTCTCCAATTTTCAATATTAGATAATTTCTGGATTTCATTTACTCTATTTTTGACAAATACTCCCCACTGCTCATTTCTTTTAATCCAGTGTAGGGCAGTAGAAGAATCCGTCCAGAAATATTTCCTAACAGAATCAAATTTCAAACTTCTCTTCACAAAGTCTGCTAGACGTGCACCAATACAACAAGCTAAAAGTTCTAGTCTTGTAATAGAAATGGGTTTTAATGGTGCAACTCTTGATTTTGCCATGAGTAGCTGCACGGAAATATTAGTGTCGGTTTCACATCGCAAATATACAACAGCTGCATATGAAATCCCAGATGCATCACAAAACACATGTAGACTCAATGTTGAGTTATCATTGGTAAAAGCATGTCTAGGAATCCTCACGACATTAAGCATTTGTAGTTCAGCGATCCATTTCAAAAAGTTATGTGAAACATCTTTCGGTACTTCAGCATCCCAACTCAATTTAGATTTCCAACTATTTTGTAATAACAACTTAGGATACAATGTAACTGGACAAGTGAAACCTATGGGGTCAAATAGTCTTTGTGCAATAGATAAAATAGTTCTTCTACTGATGGTCCCTTCAGGTTTGCTTATCGCTGCGATGTCACAGAATAATACATCTTCTTGCTTGTCCCATAACAATTTCAAGACTGTTGACGGATTAGATTTGACACAAGTATCCGTTATTTCGGTATGTTCCCAGTCTCTTAATTCAAATTTTCCTTCCGCCATCACCTCGGTGGATATTTGAACAAATTCTTGCAATTCCACTTCAGAGTCTACAGAACACACACAATTATCAACATAAAATGCTGATTTAAGTTTCTGTGTTACATTATGTTGAGCTGAAGATGAATATTTGTCCAAATGGTGTTGTATCACTGCTCCAAGAAGAAAAGGACTACAGTTTAATCCAAAGACTACTCTGCAATGTTGAAAAATCTTTATAGCATTCTGGCTTTCACCTTGCCACCAAAGAAATTTTAAAAATTCTTGATCACTTTTAACAACAGATATTTGCAAGAAAGCCTTCTTTATGTCCGAAATAACGCTGATTTTTTTCTCTCGAAACTTCAAAAGTATTGTGGGAATCAGTTCCAATAGATTTGGTCCCTTTGCCAAACATTCATTTAAGGAATAAGATCCTTTCTGTTTGCAGGATGCATCAAAGACAGGTGTAACATTAGTCGATGAATTGCACTTAAATACTCCTCGATGAGGTAAAAAATGACCACTATTCTCTGAACTTTCTGTGATTATTCCTTCTTGCCACCACTCATGGAAAACAGCATTGTAGCTTTCAAACTTTCCTTCTTTCATGAGTTTAGATGTTGTGGAATTCAATCTCTTCTCAGCTATTTCTCTGTTAGTTGGTAATTCTCCTTGAGTATGCATCCAAGGAAGACTAACTTGATATCTTCCGTCTTCATTAATTCTAACTGTTTTCTTGAAATGATCCGAAACATCTGTTTCTACTTCGTCTTTGCTTTGATGTTCACATGGTTCAGTGATTCCAATAGCTTCTAACTTCCATAAATCAGGAACATTGTTACTATGAATCGAAAGTGAAGTTAAAACCGAACTATAATTGCTATACTTTGAATCCTCTTGCGACTTTCCCATTACAACCCATCCTAGATGAGTTTGCACAGCGACCAATCCACACTTTAGCTGATGAACGCGTCCTGTGTAAAGTTGACCAGCGAAATCGGCTCCAATAAGTATTTCAATAGGTGGCTGATTGCTTCCTATATCCGTGAGCTGGATTCCCTTTTGTCTCATTTCTTCCAACCATAATCCAGTCTTGAGTCTTGGTATTTAATCACATATAACAGGTTGGTCTAACACTTTAATTTCACAGCAATAGTTATTAACTGAACTATTCAGAATTACATTGTAACACTTGTGCTCTCTCCTAGAGGTGATTCCTCCAAACACGACTTGTGTTAATATATCAGTATTCACAGGATTAAATCCCATCTGCCTTGCAGTACTTTCTAGAATATAAGAACGCTGAGAACCTGTATCAATCAGTGCCCTAACTTTTCGGTCTTTTCCGTGAGCTTTAAGAACCACAAGCAGTGTTTGCAATAGTACTTCAGAGTGGCCTTGGCTGGATAAAGTAATATTCTGATCCCCACCTTCTTTGAACTCTGTAACTAAAGCCCTCTTATTATTGGTTAGTTCAGGACACATAACTACCCAGTGCCTTTTGGAACAAATTATACACCGAACATGTGATTTGCACTGTTTAGAACGATGTCCAATCCGTAAACAAGTGAAGCATCCCTTCTTTCTTTTTAAAATATCGTGCTTCTCTTCTAACGAAAGTTTCTGAGCTTTGAAGCATTCTTTACTTTCATGAAATTTTCCGCAAAATACACAAATGGACTTTTCACATGAATTTATCCCTAAAAATAAATCAGTAGCAGTCGGTAAATTCATACCCGTTTCCTTACAAATTTCCTTTCGACTACTTTTCTCATTTTGCTTAAAACCAGCTTTAGCAAGCGAGATACGCTCTTCACCTTCTACTTCAGTTCTTAGGAACAATAACAGGTTTTTCAACTTATCAATGTAAGTATCACTTTCTTCACCTTTAGCCGCCACCGGATTTCTTAACCAGACTCGTAGTATTTCTTCCGGTATGCAAGATTCAACAAGGGGAAAAAGCATTGCTGCGTATTTGTCAGAAGTCATACCAATTGATTCAAGAGACCTTAAATGCGATTCTAACTTATCATACAATTGAGCTGTATTTGCTTTGGATTTTGAAGACACTGCATTTTTAATCACCAGTCCAAGCAATTCCCTGACATAGAACTCTATGAGTAGCTCTTCCCTTCCAAATCTATTTTTAAGGCTTTCAACAGCTTTTGAATAATTTTCTGCAGTAGGAGGGAAGCTGTCTACTATTTCTTTTGCTCTTGTGCCAACGATCATAGACTGAATTAAATATTGAAATTTATCTTCTTCTTCCATCAATTTATCTTCATGGATTCTCTTGAATTGACTCCAAAATGCTAGCCAATCTTTTGTTTCACCCCCAAATTTCACAAATTCAATTTTAGGAAGCTTCAGTTTCGTTTTTTCTTGAACATGGGAAAAACTCGCACTTCGTTTGGTTGCGGTTTTATTTAAATGCATTTCGACGCCAACCCTAGCAGTAACCATTTTTCCGCGATATTCTTCTATTACCCCATATTCAGTTTCATATTCTTCCACTTTTGACTCATCGGCAAGCAAAGCGTTACAGATTTCGTCGTCGATCTCTGCTAAATTAATCATTAATCTGTCCATATTTGCCAAATGTGTTTGAATAATTTTATCGTCTGGTTCCTCATCAATTAAAGCCGTTGTCAAAATGTTATACGACTTTGTAAAAGACGCTCGAATCGGCTTTCGCTTTCTTATGAGCAGCTCCATTATGAAAATGTGACAGCGACAGGCTTAGTTAAAACAAAATTCCAAACGAAACTAACCTTTCTATCTTCACGGTCACGTCCGGGTCACCAAATGTCAGAAACGCCCTAGAAATTTACCCAACTTCACACGTTTCAATATGTACGAAAATAATTACAACTGCTTTTCAGGAACCAGAAACTTTACTTCAAAACTTAACATTCGTACAGCCAACGTCAACTCGTAAACAAAACCGCTCGTTCATCTGACAACGTCTACAGAAACCCAAGAGTGTTGCCATAGCATTATTACAAAACTAAAATAAACAAATTCACAAGAAATGCAAATTTAAACATAAAACTTGAATAACAAAATCAATGTGTGTTACTTAGCAGGCAGTTCGGAGATCCAGGGTTCTGATATCGGTTGTGGCAGCAAGGTTCTTTACAATGTCGCTCAAACAAATCAATCCTGATGGTTAGTGCAAAAATGTCGGAAGTCTGAAAGTCACCCTAGTGCTACTAGTACGGATTCAGTGGACTCTGGATTATTGAGCGCCGATTTCAAATTAAGAGGATAACGACCACGCTGGATACTAACCTGGATAAAAATAGTAATGGCAGAAGGCTAACTTAAGGTAAAAAT